>BRXY01000211.1:35537-70470 GCA_030267945.1 Triparma strigata
GGGGGGGGGGAGGTTGAGGGAGGAGGAACCGAGGAGGAACTTACGGAGGAGGTACGACGGAGCCAGGGGAAGGGGAAGAAGGACCATGATCTTTTTATCTTTTCGCCGGAGGAGCTTCTGAGGCTTATGTCCTGTTCCTCGTCGTGGAGGCTGGCGTCAGGGAGGGGGGAGGACGGGGGGAGGGAGGCGACGGCGGGGGAAACGTCGACGACTATCAAGGAGATTGAACGGGCCTTCTCGCGTAAGGCTGAGAGGAGCTTGCACCAGGAGAGGTAGAAGACGCTTAGGACAGCGAAGAACATCCATGTTATTACGGGAATTATGAGGAAGATCTGAGGAAGTGTTTTGTTTGAGAGGTTTTGTGTGGTGTGTGTTAGTTCAGTACTAGCGCGATGCTGCAACGTTTGTTAAAACGCGACGCTGAACGAGAAGGTGGACGAGACGCTATAGCTGAACGAGAAGCTGATGAAACGCTGAACGATACGCTGAACGATACGCCTCACCATAAGCGGTATTTCAGTCATGATTATGTTAGGGTTTGTTTATCGAGAGGGAACTAATTTAGAAACGAGAATGGAACCTGTGACTGGAATGTTTGCAATATTGCAGGAATAAGAGACGAGTTAGTATTGATGTGTGTGTCACTGGCGCGTGATAATAGGAAAATAGTGTACAGCTGGCGTTCACTGCTGTATATATGAGTGTAATGTCTGAGTCTACAATTGATAAAAGATTACGGCTGATGCCACTCGAGACTTATTCTTGGATTCAATTTTAAGACATATAAGACACTGAACGATACTTTCAACGTTTCAAACTTCCTACTAACACTCACAAGAGGGACCGGGGAAAAAAAGGAAAGCGTTGGAAGGCTTGAAAGGCGGCTGGGAGGCCAAATTAAAATGATCCAAAATCCTGATAACCGCAAACCAACGCAATTTGCTTTCTTCTTTATTTACGCTTTTAGACCGCACTTCTCCCTCTCTCCTCTCCACATCTCCTCCTTCCTCTTCTGTTCCTTAAATAATCGCGTGTCGTTGTTTAATAAAATAAAAAAGCCCTCCTCCTCCTCCTCCTCCACTAGGCTCCTCCTCCTCCTCCTCCCCCCTCCAACATGTCCCAAAAGAAATCCCTCTACATCGGCGGCCTCTCCTCCACCGCCACCCCAACGATAATAAAAGCCGCCTTCATCCCTTTCGGTGAAATCCGTGACGTCGACGTTCCAATGGATTTTAAAACAGGCCAAAACAAAGGTTTCTGTTTCCTAACGTACGTCACGGCGTCAGACTGCGCAGAAGCGTTGTATAATATGGACGGTTCGGAGTTGCTTGATAGGACGCTTAATGTTAAATATAGTAGTGAGGATAAAGATTATAATCCTAATTCTGAGGCTGTTTGGAAAGGGGACAAATGGATTAAAGAGCATGGAGTGGGAGGGGACGGAGCAGAAGAGGAAGAGAGGAAGATTCAAGCGTTGAAGGAAATGAACGGACCGGCGATTAATTAAACTTTCTAAAACATTCAATTGAACAAAAAACAATACTGTTAGGGACGTTTACGCTTTTTTGTTCAAGTATTTCTTCATGATCTACACAAGTTTCATCGCCATCTCCTCTCTAACCCCTTTATTATCAAACTCCAACTTAACCATCCTGCTCCCCCCCCCCTCCATCTCCTCGCTAACAAGCAACACCCTCTCACTATCATCTCCCCTAACCGCTCCTAGTATGAACATTATTTTAAGAGGTGTCGTCCCGATAACGTTGCCGTCGCTTTCGTAGTATTTAAGTATTTTCGGCGAATTTATCGACGAACCGACTAACAACACAGCGTAAGGAGCAAGGTTTTTATGTGTGAGGGGGTGGGGGTGACGATTACGTGGTAAAACCCGTTTTTAGAGAACGCTTGACTTAATAAACCCTTTCATGACGATGTAACATTTGTTATGACCATCTCACCTCCTTCTTCGTAAACGAAGTAACGTCTTTTCTTCCTCTTAAAATAACCACCTATAATATCCTTCAAAGCCCAACCACATACCGTTTCAACCGTTTCTCTTTCTGCCGTCACGAGTTTCTTAGCCTTTTCGAATTTAGGCCTTAATACACTTTCATAAAATTCCGGTTGGGATTTAACTAATTTACCGATCGACGTTGATTCTATATTTAACGTCATTCTCTGGCACTCTTTTTCAACTAACCCTATAGCTATAGCTACGATTTTTCTTAAAGCGAAGTTAAGTAATGATTGAGGTAACGCGACGATGTACGGATCTACTTCTGAAATGAATGAACATGTGAAAGATGAGGGACCGGTTAGTTCTATGACTGCCGCGGTGTATTTTATTGAACAGCGGGTTGCTAAGGGTGCAGGAGGGGAGGGTACGCCTAAATCTGAAAATATTTTGTGCCAGGAATAACAACCGCCACCTTCGCCTACGGAGTTGCAGAAGAAGTAGAACTTTTTGCTTTCAAGGGAATCGTTACACCATATGTGGAGGAGGATGTCACGAGCTATGCCAGGTATTCCTATGCATACGTGGACGACGGACTCGATGCCTGTCGTTTCCTTCACGTCTACGACTTTTGAGGCGTGACGGGTGAAGGGGATCCACTGTTTGCAGGTGTGGCACTCCTTTGCGAACGCCATGAGGTTGACGATGTCGCAATTCTTGAACATGCATTCTACTTTTACGATGATGCTGCCTGACTTAGTTGAGCTGGGCTTGTACCAGACCTTGCGGATGTTCTTTTTGTCGTCGGTGGAGAGGGTCCAGTCTTTGGTGTCGTTGAGGCGGTCTTTGAACTCCATTCCGAAGCAGTACCTTGATCTTATTAAATCGTAAGACGACTGACCGATTTCGAGAATTACCTTGTGATGAGATGGTTGAAATGCAGTTAGAGATAGGACAACAAATGCAACATGAAACGGTACTCGCTCACCTCTTCGCCCCTCCCACCACCCCTCGAGGACGCCTCCAAAAGCAGCATCGCCTCGCCCGCCTGCAGATACTTTTCTCTGTCCGCAAGGTCCTTCACGTTCTTGCACATTTCCGACAGATTGATCTTGCTGTTCTTCACATCGTTCCGCTTGGCTTCCCCTCCGACTCTCTTCAGGTGTTTGCTCCACCTCTCCTCGATCCACTTTATGCTACCAATAACATCGGGGCTCTTCCAGTCGACGAACTCCGTTTTCCTTCGCGCCCGCACCCTGCCGATTCAAATGTCAGAACAATAATATCCACATTAACCCCCCTCTTCACTCACCTGCTAAAGTCGTCGTCGTCGTCCCCAACAAAAATATCCTCCACAAAACGCACAACAGACCCCCCTTCCTTCTCCCTACCCCGCAGCAGAAAAGCAACACATAAAGCTACACACAATACTGCAACGATCACCCCCCACGACCAAACTTCACTCACTACTAATCCCATTTTGTCCTTGCCTGGTTGACAACCTTCACCTTCACCCAAAACAATTTCCTCACTCACAAATGCGAATAAACGATTTCGATCAACCTAAATCCTTCTCTCCTTTCCGCCCAACGACCAAAATGCAAATTAATCGCACTAACGAACCAAAAATTCTTAACTTGTTTCCCGAAATTCTCCAGAAACCATCACAAATTCAACACATTAAAAATCATGCTCAGCGGTATCATGCCTAAATTGTCATTCTCTTCGACCTCTCCGCTCCCCGATGACAGTGGCCTGGCGACTCCCCTCGTCCCCCCCTCGTCCCCTAACTCTGACATTGGGGAGACCAAGCCCCTGCTCGTCCAGGAACAAAATCCATCCCTTCCCATTATCCAAACAGCGCCCCCAATTTCGCCCGTCCTCCCCCCGCACCCCATCTCGGCCCTGCCCAGTCGCATCAAGAAGCCCCCCGTCCCGACCATGACCGTAGAGCGTTCCTGGGAGCGAATTCAGGAGTAAGTTTTCTGTCGGTGGTCTTTGCTGCGGAAAAATGGCGTAAGCTAAACAAATTCCATAAAACGTATGCCTAACACCCGTCTGTTCTCCCCCGCCCCCCCCCCAACCTCGCCTTCACCCCCACTTTCGTCAGGCTTCTGACCGGAGGCTTCAACGTAACGTCCGATTTCCCCCAAACTGAGCAAAAGAAGTTCAACCTCGACGGCGACGAGCACCCCACCATCTCAGGTGAGATCGATTCCTCCCCGCCCGGCCCCGAATCCAACCGGCTAACAGCCCCTCCGACGCCGCCCTCTCAGCGTTCGACGGCAGCAGCGTCTTCGACTTCAAGAGAAAGACGGTCAAAAAGTCAACCGAGCCCATCAAGGTGAGAAGCTGATGTTGAGTCATGCATCGAGGCGCAATTAACTCGTCGTCCTCTCAAAACAGAACGGAGACAACGTCTTCTCCATCCGCATCAACTTCGGGCCAGATGAAAACGGAGAGGACACCATGTTCACGGTCACCGCCGCCGACACCTCCGAGTTCATCAAGCAGATCTCCGAGGTCCTCCCGCTCATGACCTCCACGTCCACTTCGGAGTCCAACAACTTCATGATCGTCGTGGACATGATTGTGAAGGAAGGCGAGGTCATCGACATTGCTCTCTACGCCCAGCACGTTGAGATTCCGCTCCCGAACCCGTTTGTCCACTACGTCATCACGACCGATGGGGAGAAGTGGGTGAGCTGGAACGAGAAGAATCTTTAGAGAAAGAAATCGCTCGTGGAGAGGGGAGAGGGAACATGGGAGATTTTTTACGAACGAAGGTCGTTACGATTTCTTATCAAAATCAAAATACATTATTGGTGCTTTAATCTGATTCGCCCACCACCACCACATATCCCAAACCCCCAAACCCAAACCCAAACCAAACTACACAAAACCACCACTACATCGGATTATCTACATCGTCGCCTGCGTCGTCCTCGTCGGGGTTCAAAATCTCGCAGTAGATGACGCTGAAGATGACGAATCCTAGGTACATAGCAATGTAAATGTACCCGGTCGACTTGAACAGGATGATTTTGCCGTTCCTGCACCAGGATATGACGACGTTAAATATGAATATGCACAGCACTCCCACGAGAATCAGGAAAGTGTTTTTAAAGTCTTCAGTTTCGACCTCGACGACCCTGCCGAGCCCTGAGCGAGTTGAACGAAAATTGATGTTAGTGAATTAGAGTAAGAATTACGATCGCGGGTGTCGCGTTCCCAACTCATCGCTTCGCTCCTCGTTGTCTGCCTCACAGTGTCTCACCTGTGGTGGCGATGACCCAGGGCAAACCGAGGCAGCACAAAATATCGAACACGTTGCTCCCAAAAGCATTACTCACGGCCATGTCTCCAAGTCCGTTCCTCGCCACGTGGAAACTCACAAGGGCATCAGGGGCCGAGGTGCCTGTTGACAAAAGTAAAATTAGTTTAATTCAGCGAAGAGTTAGAAATTTTCGATCAATCCACCCCATCCTATCCCCCTTTTCTCCTCACCTCCCGCTCCTACGGTCAGGCCCATAAGGGCCGACCCGAAACCAATCAGGCAGCCCGCCTTCTCGACCCACTGAATGATAAAGAAGACGATCCCTCCGAGCAGGATGATGCTGCGATGAGCGTACGAGTTAGAATAGCGCAGCGAAGAAAGAGCGCTAGGAGCGCAGCCAAAGTTTAGTAATCTTCGCAATCGCTAGTATTGCTAGCATCATGTTCCCATTCTCAGCTCGTCGCCTCGCCCCTCAGCTTCGCTTCGCTCCTCGCTCACCTGGAGAAGAAGGTGACCCAGTAATACTTGGGGTACTTTCTGCAGTCGACCAAGAGGCAGTTGATGATGAAAACCAGGGGGTAGGTGACCTTGTGGATAAACTTGCCGAAGCAGCCCACGTTGGTGTGCTCGTTAACAGGGTTGAAGCTTCCCCTTTCTCCTTGGCTCAGGCTATCCGTGAGTTCGTCTTCTTGCCAGCTGAAGCTGCCGTCGTTTTCGTACCGTGACCGCACCAATCCTGTGCTAGCACAAGACTTGGACCTCCCTCCGCCGTCGTCCCCGACGCTCCTGTGGTCAACATCTGGCTTGTCTAAATCGTTGATGTAGTTGTCCACCAACAGCTCCTCCGTCAAATTGCCGTGCTCCATGATCTCTCCCTTGCTCTGTCTCTCTCCTTCGACATACAGGCTCAAGTCGCCCCCTCCTACGCTATCGCTGAAGTTCTTGACGAAGCTGCAGGCCATGATCCTGCTCCAGAAGGCGTTGACGACGACGTAAAGCATGTAGCTCAAAAACAGGCCCCAGGCCTCCCACTGCGCAATCTCCCCGTCCTCAAAGGCGATGAAGAGCCAGATGATACTGTGCGTGCGTGCCATCGATGGTTAGACCAATACACACGGAAATATCGGCGACACTCGCTCACCTAAGGATGTAAAATCCGACGTCACGAATCAGAGGAAGCGGCTGAAGCTCAACAGAGGCAGTCGGGCAAAGAATCAGGGCTCCTCCCACGATGATAAGTTGGTTGAAAATCGCCGACCCTGCAAATGATAAGAGTCCAGTGTTAGTTATCCTTCGCT
Source organism: Triparma strigata (assembly GCA_030267945.1). Lineage (NCBI taxonomy): Eukaryota > Bolidophyceae > Parmales > Triparmaceae > Triparma > Triparma strigata. Next base: position 42,067 of record BRXY01000211.1, read on the forward strand.
CCTCAACTACTCCCTCCCTCCCCAACTACCGCTCCCTTCCAACTTACCAACTACAGTCCCAGTTCCGGCGGAGTTCTCCTTGCTAACGAAGGTCCCCACGAGCTCGGCGAAGAGCTCGGGGCTGCTGGAACCGGCGGCCATCAGAGTCGCCCCGGCGACGTCGGGGGGGATGGAAAACTCCAGAATAATCTTCTCAATGCTACAGACGAAAAACTCCTCGCACACGTAACCCAGGCCGAAGAACAGGTAGAACATGCCGAAAAGGTAAAGAAATACGTCGAACCACTCCTGGAAGTATTCTCCAAGGGGGTCCGCGATGGGGCTTACCTCACAGGTCTCCGTCGAGTTCCCGTTTTCCTCCAACAACCTTCCCATGTCTTGGTCGCTTCTGACATCTTCTTGTCCTGTAAGATTTCCCACCTTCCCTTTGTAGTACGCTCGAACGCATATGTGCACGGCCCAACACCCCGCCAGGAGGTACCCTTTGAATTGCATCGGTCGGCCAGGAGAGCCACCGGTCTTGTCCACATTCTGAGCTTGCATCATTATTCTCCTGGCGGCGCGATAGATTATGACGATAAGTGTGTAAAAGTAGAGAAGTTCTCGAAGAGGTCCTGCTCAATAAGAAGTCTTCACTAATAAAGAATTACTAAGGGTGCTTATCCGAAGACAATTTTGGCAGTCGTTGAGCCAAAGAAGCTCCGCTTGTAAAGTCCTGAAATAAAGTCTTGAGAGGAGGACACAGCGTTGAAAGGACCACAATCTCCCCTACGAAATTATATCCCCGCCCGTCGCCTGCCCGCCCCCCTGAAACCCCAATGAATAATCCCAGCCCTGCTGAGTTGTTCACGAAGGAGTGCGGATGGAATGTGAGTGCCCCCTGGTCGCCATCTTAGCAACGGTAACCCTGCAAGCCGATCCAGGCAGCACTGAACCTTTGCCCCCGAACTTTGACGACGAATAGCACACTAGGTACCGCAAGCGTAGCGCTGACTTCCCCCCGATGCCGAAAAAAATTTCGTCCCGTTCTTCCCCCAACCCACCTCCCCGCTCCTTCTCTCACCCCACGCAACACCCCCCCTCCTCATCTTAAAAATACCTCCAACAGGAATCCCAATTCAAGCCCGGCATCCCCGAATACGACGCCACCTTCGACCCTGCTTGCGGCTACCTCCGCCGTAACAAGCCCAACGCCGCCATGAAGCTCCTGAAGAAGAGTACCTCCACGGGCAAGCCCATCCCCCATAGGAAGCTAAGGCAGTTGAATGATAGGGCTGGAAGGGTCGGGCAGGACGTCATGAATAACCCTTTCAAGGATGAGCTCCGAGAAGCTGCTCGCCAGGTAACCCTCCCCTAACCTCTCCCCCGATCAAACCACGAAAGCAAAGTAAAATCTTAACACACACACACACACCTCCCCCTCCCCTCCCCCCCCACACCTCTGTCGTCGCAGAAGCGAAAATCGTCCGACCAACCGAAGCAGTACGCAATGTCGTACACCTCCCCCGCCTTCGCTTCTGTCGCTGCCGCCTTCGACTTCGAGCACCACGACGGCACCGACCCCGCCCTTGAGCTCAACGTCCTCAAGTCCGTCCTCATCCGCGAGGGCCTCCTGGGCAAGGTGAGAAGGTCCTCGCTGGAAACAAGCCAACTACGCGCATCGCTACGTGCTATCGCTACGTGACATCGTCTGCACAAACTCGGCCACAATCAACGATCACTGCTACAAAATTCTAACTCGTCGCTTCAATCCTCGGCTCGCTCCGCCCGCCGCAGCTCTGGGACTTCGCCGAGCGCGCCAACACCTCGGACGAGGCTAGCATGTCGACCCTCGAGGGGAGCGTTAAGGAGTCGCTGGACGAGAAGCTGCGCGATGCGTCGGGCGTCTCAATACTTCAGGTCCTCACGCAGTTCAGGGACATTACTGCCAAGGTTTGTATCAATACTGTTGAATGGCGTGACGGATCTGGCGGCGGCGACCTCCCTCGCCCCTTCCTCTGGCACGGAGAGAACTACATCCTTAAGATGTGCGACGACGTCGACTTCCTGTCCGAGTGCGACACCCTCGTTTCTGCCCTAAAAGTTGAGAAGTCCAAGATGATCGGCAACCCCCTCATGCTCCCGAACACTTTACAAGAAGAGGACGCGGACGCTGAGGCCTTGGACGCAACCGTGACGGACTCCAAGAAGAAGAAGGAGCGCCAGGTCCTCAGGGCGGCCGAGAAGATTCTCAGGCTGGAGGTCAAGTTCAAGGACGCCGTAGAGGCTGCGTCTGACTCAAACTTCACCAACAACAACAACAATAACAATCCTGACGACGGATCGTACGCCTCCATGGAATCCGAGCAGAGCGAGGACTACGAGGGCGAGTTGATGAGCTGGTACGACAAGGCGCAGGCTCAGCTCTTGGCCCTCTCGGAGCCCATTTCCGGCTACACCAAACACAAATCCCGCAACCTCGGAGACTTCGGAGACGACAGGAAGCAAGGAATCCCTGGCCAGGCTAACTTTCAGCGCGAGCCGGAGAACCACTATCCCCAGCCCCGCCGCTTGACAGAGATCCTCGCGCCTCAGTTCGGGATCGCCACTCAGATTGATGAGCCCGTCGTCCCCACAAGAGAAAATACCTTCCTCAGCAGCGACGGCGGTATCCTCAGCCTCATCCCCGCCGCCAGATCCGACTTTGGGGAAACCACGTACACACCCAACGCCGTTCCTCCTCCCGTCTCCAAAACTATGGACAGGGCCCAAGTTGTTGAGCACGCGAGGCGCAAGAGCACTCTCGCACCCAAGGGCCCCCAGAACGTGCAGTCCCGCCTCTTCGAGTCCAAGCCATCGAGCTCCGGAAACGGCGAACCGGCGGGCCTGAAGACTAGGGAGGGTATTGTGAGTGTAAAGAACCGCGTACCCTCCGTCATGATCAAGAAGAAGAAGTCGAGGAGGGGTAAGAAGCCTCCCGTCATCACCGCGGGTCATATTGCCGGGCTCATTGACGATGAGGATGTGACGGAATTGAGAAAGATTGAAAACCCCAAGGATGTCATGGCCATGGTGGCCGCCGCTGTTGTCATCCTGCTGAGTCCAGGAAAGGAGCTCCCGAAGGACGTCAGCTGGGCAGGGTTCAAGAAGGTCTTGGCCGACAAGAACTTTGTCACGAACCTTGTCACGCTTGAGGCGGCTAACTTGTCCGGATTCAAGGCCCGCGCCCTTAATGCTTACCTCATGAACAACAGGTTCATCCCCGCCAAAATCGCCAAGGTGTCAGTTCCCGGCGCCAAGCTTGCGGCCTGGTGCTTTGTGACACTCAAGAATTGTGAATCTTTCGAGTGGCCCGAGAGCCTGGCCCTAGAGAAGGTGCTCGAGGGCATGGAGGAGCACCTCGCGGCGAAGAAGCCGGCGCCCAAACCCATCAAGGCCAATCCCAAACCCAAGCCCAAGGCGCGGGAAGTTGCTAAGGCCAAGGAGGCTGCCCCTCCTTCCAAGCCCGTCGCCAAGGTCAAAACGAACAAAAAAACTCCAAAGAATCAGCAGGCGCCCAAGGATGTAGGCTCGCAGCTCTACAGCGGCACGAGGGAGATTGGCGGCGGAAAGTTATTCTTCATCAGCGCGTTCGATACGCACAGTAAAAGCTCTTTGTTCGTGAAAGCGTACGACCCTGCTACTAGCGAAGAATACAGGCTCACCGTTCCAATGCCCGCTACCCTGAGCAGTCAAGTCGCCATCGAAAATTACGCAAAGGGGACTCTCATCAACCAGCTGAACTTTGTTCCGGCGAGGCTGTCTAACAAGGCCTACATAGAATTCTTGGACAAGCCGGTCCTTGGAAGCAGTGTCGCGGTGGCGCCGAAGATTAGTCAGCCCAAAAAGGTGGCCAAGCCCAAACCCAAACCCAAGCCGACTCCTGTCGTTGCGAAGAAGGCCGACACTCCTGCACCGGCACCAGTGAAGAAGTCCGCTGGCCCGAAGCCCATGCTTCCGAAAGAGCCCGAAAAGGTGGAAGAGGAGGCGCCTGACTACTTCGAGGATGACTTTGAAGAGAAGGATTCCGTGGTAGAAGAGAAGAAAGACGAGCCCATTGACGAGCCCATTGACGAGCCCGTCGATGAGCCAGTCGAGGATGAAAGTGTGAAAGACGAAAGCGTGAAGGACGAAAGTGTGAAGGACGAAAGTGTGAAGGGAGATAGTGTTAAGGATGATGAAGTTGCGGACGACTATGAGGAGGAATACGGCGAAGAGTTTGAAATGGGCGACGATGAAGCAGCAACCAAGCTTCAGAAAAGGGCGCGAGTGAGCATGGCGAAGAAGCGGGTCGCAAAGAAGAGAGAGGAGAAAGAACAGAACAACGCCGCTTTGAAACTGCAAGGCCGGGCAAGGATTCGCAAGGCAAAGAAGAGGGTAAAAAAGATTCGCGATGAGAAGAAGGCAAAGGCAGGCGACGACGAGGACGAGTACTCTGAGGAAGATTATGAGGACGAGGACTTCGATGACGACTTCGAAGATGAGGAATAGACACAGCGGGGGTGAAAAAACGTGTAAAATTGTAAAACTAAGAAGATATTCTCTTAATAAAATTAATTGTTGCTCGAGACAGAGTACCTGCCACCATAATTTCGTATGAACTCGTTAAGCTCCTTGGACTTTTTCGCGTCTCTATAGTCACTGACGATGAGCCCGTACAGATCACACTTCTCGTCTTCTGAGAACTCATCGTCGTCCATCAAAGCGAGGAAAAATCCCATCGCCTCCTTCTCCTTTTTCTGCGCCCTCAACACGTCTCCGAGCATTTTCTTGGTCGCGCTGGCCTTGTTCAGGACCAACGATCGTCGCAGCATCAACTCTGCCAAGCTCAAATCGCCCTTTCCGTACAGCTTACTTCCCAACTGTCGGAGCAAGAACGCGTCGTCTAAATCGTGCAGGATGCTCTCTTTGGCGTTGGCGACACTGTCCTCTAATCGCCCCTCTCCGTCTAAAATAAGCAGGGCGAAGTTCGCCCACGTAATGGGGTCAAAGGAATTGATTCTGAGGCTCTCCTGGAACAGATACTCGGCCTGCACCTTGTCACCGAGCTCGCCGAGGGTGATTCCGGCCAGCCTCCACGCCATGCTGCTCCCGAACTTGGCCGTCGCCTTCAAGCTGATGACCTTGGCCCTCGTCAGGGCTGTCTCGGTCTGCTGCTCAATCAGCAACAGAGCTAGCTTCAGGAAGATTCGCAGAGGCGCAGCGTCCCCGAACGCCTCGAGCGATAGCTCGTAAGCGCTGACGGCGAACGCTCCGCGGCTGGCCTTGCCCAAAATCTCGTAGTTTCTGCCGGTCTTGTCATACTCCAGACTCTTCTGGGCGAAGGCAAGCGCCGCCTCTGAATCGCCGTTGTATAGGGCCAGGCAGGCGTCCAACCTGTTTCTCAAGCCGTACGTGGCGGCAACGTCGACCGCCTCGAGGTCCCTCTCGACCTCTTTTTTCGCGGCAAGGTTCTCGCACTTTGTCGCAATTTCCAAGGCCCTCTGGGCGGCCACCGAGAGGTTCAAGTCGATCATTATCTCTACGACGGAGAGCATGGCTACGAGTCCGCCTCTCCTTGCGGGGGCGTTCTCAACGCAGGAAGAAGCCTTGATGAGGCTGTCCTTTGCCTTGGCACAGCGCGTCAAGTCGCGGTCAGGGAAGGTGACCATGGGGAGGCCTCGGAGGCGCAAGCTCTCCTTGTCATCGTCGTACGTCTTCTTCTCGAGTTCGTTGATGGCATCGTTCAATACGCACATGCCGGCGTATACCGTGGCTTTCGCAGGACCTTGGGCGATCTCCAAGGCAGCGTTGAAGCTCTCCTCGGCGAGGTCGTACATTTCGAAGTCGAGAAGCGTGAGGGCGTTCACCAGCTGAAGTTCGAAGGAGAGGGGGGACACTTTGGCGGACAGCTTGATGCACTCGAGGGCCCTGTCCCGGGCACCGGGAATTCCAGAAATGAGACAGAATTTGGCCATGCTGTCGTAGGCGTCGCTCAACATTTGCATTCCCTCGGGCTCGCCTGTCTTGGAGGCCTTGATAGCGAGAGCCACGCGGTCCTCGTGCCTGGCCATGGCAATGTCCATACGCCCGCTGACGACACACTCTTCGGCGCGCATGCCGAACATTTCAAAGTCCTTGGCAAAGCTATCGGCAGGGGTGGGGAAGAGGGCAGAGTCCACTGCCGTGTTCTTGGTGAACTTGTTGATCAGCACGGTGTTGAGCTGGGTGGCGAGGGCGGTGAAGAGCTCGGAGCGGTACGCCTCCTTGCCCTCCTCGCCTTCGGGAGCCTTGCGGAAGCGCGAGTGGGCGGCCAACTGCACCGCCGGGCGAAGCTTTTCCTTCATATCATAGAAGACGCCAGAGGTTTGGACCTTCTCGAAGAGCTCAGTGTCTGACAAGCCCTTCATTTCGCCTGCGAGGGCAAAGACGATGTTCTCGAGCTCGCTCCTGAGCTCCCCGGCAATGTCCCTGGGCTTCTCCTTGGGCTTCCACTGCCTCATTCCGACGACCTCTCCCATTCCGTGCTCCACGGCTAGCTTGGAATCCTCAAAGTCCCTGAGCGGTGAGGAGACGAAGACCTTGAAAGCCGCCTGCGGAACGGCGCTAGAAACAGATTTCTCGCGGACTTCGTCTTCTCCCTCGTACTGAAGGTCCGCGTTGAGGTGGACCAGCTGCTGTCCCGGGGAGGTCAGGCCAATAGTGTTGAGGCTGCCCTTGAGCACGAATTCCGGCTCTCCCGCGGCATCGTCGTCACCCGCAGCCGCCTTGGCGTCCTTCTTGCCTCCCTTCTTCTTTTTGGCGTCGGCGGCCGGAGCTTCGGGTTCGCCGGCTGCTTCGTCGTCATACTTTGTCGAGGTTCCGTTTCGGCTCAAGGCGAGGCTAATGGGCTGGGGGTCGCTCAAGAACTTCTCCTTGCTAGCGGCCGAGAGGAAAAAGGCGCCGCCGCTGATAGCCTTCGATCCCTTGCCCACGGTATACTCCAGGGTCCAGTTGGCAGTGGGCGTAGGCACGAACCGGCTAGTTGGGACGTCGGGGACGAAGGGCTCGGGCTCCTCCTCCTCCTTCTCGTCCTCTCCTCCCTTCTTCTCCTCATCGTCCTTGCCCTCATCCTCGGCCTCCTCCTCTTCCTTCAGCCTCTTGAGCTCCGCCTTTTCCTTCTCATGCTCCTCAATCGCGTCCGCCTTGAGCTTTTCGATCTCCTCTTCGGTGAGGGGGACCTCCACAGGAGGCCCGTCCTCCGTGGGAGTGTAGGTCCAGGTGGCGAAGCCGAGGTTCAGAGCGGGCGAAGTGTCGGTGGCATTTAGCGTAACTGAGAAAGCTTGAGAGGGCGCCGGGGCCGGAACGGGTTCGGCTCCGTCCTCGACTGTCGGGGCTGGGGGTGTCACGAGGGCTTTGACCGTGGCGTGGTAATCTTCAGCGGTCATCGTGGCGGCATCAAATGGAGGGACGATCTTGAACTCCTCGGGCAGCGAGGAGACGACAACGTCGTAAATGGAGACCTGTACGGTGTTAGGACGTTGGAGGTTGGAGGCGGGTGAGAAAAAAATGAATGAAATTGGATTGCTTCTTATGTTGTGTCCTATCTTACCTGCACTCCTCCAAGCATGTGGTCCGCCAATTCGTCCTCGGGCTGGGCACGCACGTCAACAGTCCCCCAACCATCCTTGAAGGACAGGCTCGCAGTGACTTCGTCGTCGCCCGCGACCTTCGAGAGGGGCAGCTCAGCGGTCGAAACAACTTTGGGCTCCCCTCCTTCGGGCGTCTCCACCAACTCCACCACCACGAAGGAGGAAAGGAACTTGCTTACGCTCCCGTCGTCGCAAGGAACGGGCAGAGTCGAGCAAGAGAATGCGTCGGTTTCCTGGAGGCCGGCGAATTTCACAGCCACTGGCGCGGCTACCTCCCCCTCCTCCCCCTGCTTGGGCCAAAACTCACTTGCCTGCCCAGAAACGTGAACCGTCACGTGGTAGGCCGCGGGGACTGGGGCGGGCTGCTCCTCTTCCTTCTCCTCCTTGCCCTCCTCGTCTGCGGGGGTAGGAGTCGGCTGCGGGGGTTTCACATCTAGGCCCGAAACGGAGAAGGTGAGGAGGGCGGTTAGAGTGTCCGGCGACTCAACCACAGGCTGTGTCGTCATTTCGTCGTTTTCCTCGGCCATAGGATATTGAGGTTAATATTGTGTTGAGCTGTAGCGGACTTAAACGCTGAGGATCGCTTGTGATGGAGTATGAAACTCTGGATCAGGCTGTTGCAAAACATGCCCTGTGAAACACAAAAATTGGCACACCTATTTCATTCCGCAAATTCGTGTGATTTCACCGGCACTGCCCCTTTCCCGCTTCCTCTTCGATTTCCCCTGCACACCCCGTGGCGTCTGCCTCTAGCGCCTCCTGAATTTCCATCTCTCCATCTCCGGCACACAACAACTCTCCCCTTTCCCAAGAGCAACCCTCTCCCACCCCGTGCGCCGGAAATGGACCGGCTAGAGGAGGAGCCGGGCGCCGAGGGTGGTTTGCTGAGTGCTTACCTCGAAGCGAGGGCAACAGCCGTGGTCGACGACGATGGTCGCATGGATGACGAACATGATGACTACATGAACCCTTCTCTCGTGTCTGACATTCGGGACAAGTTCACGAAGCGGCCTCAGCACCTGCACCACACCCCTGTGCAACACGCCCCTGTTCCCCACAATACCGCCCTGGACTACATAGAAGAGGCTAAAGGGCAGCCTAAGCCGCACCCTGATCCGTTGGTGGCGAGTGATAAGAGCATCGCCTGGGCAGACACCTTGACTCCCAAGGGCGAAGTCTCCTCAAAGGCGCCCGCCAAGGGGTTTTCTCAAACTGCGCCCCTTAATATTTTCAGCAAGGTGAGTCGAACGAAGTGTAGTGGGGAGGAGGTGCGACCGGAGGGAAAATTTTGTTTAACCCTCGAAAAAATCGCAGTCGCCGCACCAGAGCACATTTTTCAGCAGCACCGATAGGTCGGGATTGACGGTTTCGCTGGAGATAGACCTCGCCCTGAAGAAGGACGCCCTCGAGAACATAACGGAGCGCGAGAGCATAATACAGCGGCTGCACCAGCTCAAGTTTGGCGATCCGATGACGACCAAGACGCATGTGAAGAGGCTCGTGCAAGAGCTGCGGAATTCGTCGCTCTTCGTCGTCGAAAGCATAGTAGCGTGGCGGCGGTCGATGCAGGCAAAGGACCAAAATCCGGCCCTGCCCCCGATAGACGAACCAATATTGAAAGACTCGCCTCCCAAGAAGAGAGTGCAGCACGTCTTCTTCAGATGGCGCGACGAAAATTACCTGCTCAAGATGCTGACGGACATGAACTTCGTGGCTCAGATCCCCCAAATTTTAGAAATCCTTCCGAGCAAGACGAAAATTCCTAGGAATCCTTTCCTGCTCCCCTACACTGTGGACGACCTGAACCTCATGGCGAAGGACTCGAAGACGATCTCCTCCTCCGTTGATTTGCTCAGGGCTCGCCAGGCGTCGCGTATCCTGCTGATGGAGGAGAAGGACGAGCTGCAGCGGCGATTCGAGGAGGAAGAGGAGAAGAAGGAGAGCGCCTCCCCGCCTGCTTATTCTGAAGCGGTCCAGGGCCACGGCCACCATCATCATGGTCGCCAGAGCCGCCTCGGACGGGAGGAGGATGTAAATATCGATACGTCCCTGCCTCGACCACCTCACTTGAATACGCGCGAGCTCAAGGTCTTCAGCAAGCTTTCCAACCCGCCGCTTGCCATCGCGATGGTCTTCGCTTGCGTGAAGATTCTGGTCCGGCCCGAGAAGGAGCAGAACAATGAGATTCCGACCCTCAACCGCAAGGTGCTGAGAAATATGATGAGGAAGCCCATGCAGGTAGTTGAAAAGCTCAACAAGTTCGATCCCAACGCTCCGGTCCACCCCCATATTTTGGAGGCTCTCTACCCCATAGTCACGAACCCCAAGTTTTCGCCCGAGAACATTCGCAAGATATCGGAGTCGATTGGGGGACTTACTGCGTGGGTGAAGGATGTAATCGTGGAGAAGTGCATTTCGTTGGGCTGGCAGAACGGAAAGGTGAGCGCTTTCCCTCCAAGCAGGCAACGGTGCAAGCACTCCGCGGCCGACCTATTCTGATTCTAACCAACGCTCGTTCGTCGCAGCCTTCGAGGTCGAATCCTGTTACCCCCTTTGCTGCGCCCGAGTCTCTGGCTGTGGCCATCACGAAAAGTGGAAAAGCCTCGGCCAAGGACGACAATCAGTGGGGCGATAGCTCAAGCGAGGATAGCGACGACGATTCCAAGTCGAGGGGGCGGAAGAAGAAACGCGGCGAAGATGAACCCTCGAACAACGAGTACGTTGAACTCCTCAAGCAGCTCCAACAGGAGATTGCGTCTCTGAAGCAGAACTTGAATAACCAGGGTCTCTTCCCCCAGGCGGGGGACGCACCCGCCTCGTCCACCGCTAGCTACTCCTCTTCCGTGGTCCCACCTCCCTCAGACGGTCCGACCTCGAACAACCAGCAGTCCACAGTCCACCTGACGCAGGAGAGCATACGCCTGAGCGGTAGGCAAATCATTGTCAAGGTGTCGTACACAGACCACGGTAAAACGCTCAACTTTACCGCGTGGGATCCCATGACCTCGCGGGTCATCAAGCCCACGTCTTGTCCTGCCCTCTACTGCGACCAGGTCTGTAATTACTCGCCAGTGGAACTCGAGGCGATGCCCGAGACCTTCCGTCGTCAAAAGCTGCGAGCCCTCGTTGACATGTTGAAAATGAAGGAGGACGCTACCAACTCCAACGTCCATCGCCTCTCGATTGACATTGACCGGATCATATGCTCTGGCAAGAGGAGTATCGATGACAGCTTGCACGAGTTCAAGATTCTCAGAACCGAGGACAACGACGGCCTTGTGGTATCCCTCCAGAAGATCGTCGACGACCCCTCGGACTACGTCGCTCGCCATGAGCCCATCCCGCCGCCCCTCACGCTTCAGATCTCGGACGCCGAACTCGAGCTCCTGCTCGCCCACCAGCCTGGCCTATTTCTCCGGAGTCAGCGCAAGTGGTCCTCGCAAAGGGCCATCTGCGACTGGCTGGTGACGAGGATCTTGATCATCAAGGGCGACGACGGCCACTACTTGACGGTGGATCGATCGGTTCCCGTGCCCAGAAACGTTGAGAAGGGCCAGACGAAGGAGGGGACGAAGTACCGGCTGCAAGCTCGGCAGTTCAACAACGAGATCATTCTCGAGGCTGTGCCTCCGGCTCCCATGGGGTCGGATGATTTCAGCGAGAACCCCGACGACTTCTGGGCCAACATGGACAAGGTGACGACCAATTTGTCTTCGCCCACGAACGCGAGGCCCATGAGCCGCGTCAAGATTGGCCTCGCCGAATTCCAGAGCCTGGGGGCGCCGGAGAATATTCCGGAGCTCGAAGAGTTCCCTTCTAAGCCGACCACCGGGCACAGGCCTCTTCCGGGCACGGCCGACAGCATTTCCGATCTGGACCTCGGCAGGCCCGCCAGAACTCCGCTGGATAGCCTGCTCTCTCGCCTGTCTTGGTCGATCAAAAATGGGAAGCCGGTTCTGGGCATCAACAGGGTCGTCTTCCAGGAGACCAAGAGCGTGAGCGGAGTTCCGACGATCGTGAGGGCGAGCGTAATGAACAAGGACATCATCTTCCAGGCGACTCGGCTGAAGCTCAAGACTACCGATTACATCGAGCACAGCCAGATGCTCCCCAACGAGCAGTACGAGAAGGTCGGGGAGGAGCTGGTGAAGCTAGTCACCGAAGTGGAGGCAAGGGAGCTTCTGAGCGATGAGCAGGACTCGCGCAAGTCGTTTCTCCTCCACCCGGCCAACAGGCAAGAGATGTGCAGGGTTCTGAGCGACAAGCTGAAGCTCATCAAGAGTGGAATCTCGAACTACCGGCTTGAGACCCTCCTCCACAGGGAGAAGAGCCTCCTCGCAATCGCCGTGGACTCCAACCACCGTGATGACGTCATTGGCGCGGTCGACATTGACGACCAGACGACTCTGGCCTCTCTGAGGAAACTCATCAACAGGGAGATGGACGAAGAGGACGTGCCGTACAGCTTCCGCTTCAACTTTCAGGGTGCACCCTGCAGCAAGAGCCAGGAAGCCGTTAGGCTCGCGTCGCAACTCCTTCCGGTGGCGGTCATACTCAGCAAGGGCAAGAGAAGGCGGCCAATGAGCGCGCCGCACACTGCTCGCGGGGATGAGGACGCCGACAGCGAATTCGGCAACCCGAAGAGCTACCATGACTGGGACAGCGATAGCGCCGAGTCCGGCGCTACGCACAGGACCAGCAGGAGTAGGAAGCAGCGAAGGAAGAACAGGGACAAGACCAAGAAGAAGCAGGCCAAGAAGAAGAAGGAGGGAGGGCTGCACTTGTCCCTGGACGACCAGTTTGAGGTTGACAGCGAACTCTCCAACGACTCGGACTTTGATCTCGACGGCTCAGAAACTGAGAACAGCATGAGCCTGAGCAAGAGCAGCAAGGCTAGCACCAAGAGCAAGAAGAGAAGGAAGACCGTTGCGAAGCAGGTCGTGACGAAGAGGAAGGGGAGCATAGTTGAGAAGAAGATCCTGAACTCGCCGACTGCGGCTGGGGGCAAGGACGGCAAGGACGGAAAGAAGAAGGCGGGCACGGCAGCCAAGAAGGACGAGAAGGAAAAGGACAAGGAAAAGGAGAAGGAGAAGGAGAAGAAGGTGATTCCCAAGGTGGCGCTGCCGCTGCCGTCGCTTGTAACGGCGACGCAGGACTCCCTGACGCTCAAGACGCAAGTCGACATGACGAACATGCTCTTCCGAGGCGACGTCGTCCGGATCTACAGGTGCACTGCAGGTTTCGCGGACTGGTCCATATCTTCCGACCCCCAGGCGCCTTTCAACGAGACCACTCTGACGCTGAGCAAGCCCTACGTTCATAAACTGAAGAATGAGGAGGAGGCTGATGGCAACAAGGCGGAGAAGGCAAGCGATCCCAACTCGTCGCTACCGTCCTTCCTACGTCCGAAGGCGAAGCCTCCCGGATCTCCGACGCACGCCGGGCCCGCTCCCACTCTCGCGGCGGGTGCTGCGGCGGGCCACCAGTTCGAGGACGACGAGGAAGCGAACAGGGTGTACGAGGCGGGTGAGGTCATTCCCGACATGCAGATTTGGGTGATGGCCAATCCCAACCAGGACAAGCGCCCGACCTGGCGGAAGATATTCGACGATGGCCTGGTCAAGTGGGAGGAGGACTTCGCCGACTCTGAACGCTTCGAGGAGCACTTCGGGGTGAAGATGCCGTGGAGCTTCCTCGAGAAGAGTATCGCTGACGTTCACGGAAGCCACGAGGGCCTTCTGCACGAGCAGAGGATCAACTACTTTGACAAGGTGACTCCGAGCAAGATAGTCGCTGAGTCGTACGGCGTCCTCTGCAGGTGGCACCCCGTCGCGTCGAGCGTCGACAACGTGAAGTGGGCAAAGTTCGCTAGGGAGATGAAGCTCTTCCCGGCCAAGAACTCCTCTCAGGTGGACCTCGCCTTTGCGAAGACCGTGGCGGGGAAGAAGGAGAGGAAGCTCGATTTGAAGGGCTTCATCCAGTGTTGCACTGACATTGCGCTGCTCCGCTTCCCCCACATGAAGGACACCCCCGTCCAGGCGTGCACCCATTTGCTCATGGAGAATGTCGTTCTGCTCCCTCAGGTGAACAAGCTGGCGTGGAAGGAAGCGAAGAGGCTGGCCATCATCGGAGAGGCCAGGCGCATATGCGCCGAAGTGAGAATCGCCAGTTTCCACAGGAGGAACGTGTGCAGGGTTACCTTCCTGAGGAAGAAGTTTGCGTGCATCAGGACTCAGGTTCAGCTGAGAAGGATGGTGTGCAGAAAGAATTTGAAGCAGGTGATGGACCTCCACGAGAGCAACCGAAGGTTTCGAATTCGCCACGCCTCGGCTGTCAAGTGCCAGAAAATGGCGAGGGGCTACCAGCGAAGGAAGGCCTTCCTCAAGCACTTGCAAGACCTCGTCGACGAGGAGAGGCAGAAGATTGCCAACTACAGGAAGAGGTTGAACGACAAACGCAAGAAGAAGAAAGCGGCGACCGTATACAAGGTCATCAAGGTCATCCAGGGCCTTTACGTTTTGATTGAGCTCATCCGCAAGGATAACAGGCGCCAGAGCAACGACTACGGCCTTCACGCGAGGGTCTATCTGCCGTCGACGCAGGAGATATTCCACTTCACGATCGAGGAGGACATGCTGAGAGAATACTTGGAGCAGGCCATGGAGACTGAGGGCCTGAGCGTCCAAGAGATGATGGAACCCTCTAGTTTGGTGCACTTGAGCGATAGGTTCATGATCCGAGTCACGAACGAGAGGCCCATCGTGCTGTTCAGCAGGAGAAACACGACGGAGAGAGGGCTGCTGGTGAACAAGGGCACCGAGAGGGTCTCTGGGGAACTCTTCGTCATGTTCGTCTACAGGAGTCCGGACGACTTCGTGTTCAGGGCGTACGATCCCAAGACCTGCGGGCAGCTGAGGTGCCTGCTCACTTTGAAGCAGCTCAGGCAGTGGCTACTGGAGGAGAACCACAGGAGGATCAGGAAGGAGGAGAAGGAGTACAAGCTCAAGCTGGCCGAGGCCCAAAAGATCAAGCAGGCCGCCAGCTGGGGCGAGGAGGTGGACCAGCTCGCCCTTCAGCAGGCTAAGGAGTTTCTGGCCAGTCACAAGCTCCGGGAGGAGGACAAGGAGAAGAAGAGGAAAGCGGAGCAGGCGCAGGAGGACGATGAGCCGCTCGCAATGGTCCCCGTCAAGCAAGATGAGGAGGAAGACGAAGAGGAGGAGCTGACGAAGGACATGGTTGAGGAGGAGAAGAAGAAGGAGGAGGAGGAGCTGGCCCTCATTCTCGCCGCCGAGAAAACTCAGAATGAGCAGCTCAGCGTCATCGAGGCGGACGAGCCGTTCTTGATGAAGCCCGAGAACCAGGAGGCTTGCGTTGAGTGGCTCCTGCAGAAACTCAGGCTGTCCAGGAACAAGAGGACCAAGCGCACGAGGTTGGTCCTGCAGTACGAGGAGGACGTCGATGCCAAGGACGAGGCGGCTTGCAAGCTGCAGGGCATATGGAGGCAGAAGAAGGCCCGTCAGAAGATGAGGCACAAGGCGAGGCAGCAGTACGAGAAGATGTGGGACAAGGACAACTACTGCTACTACTACATGAACTTGCGCACCGGCGTGGCCGACTACAAGAAGCCGCTGATACTCGGGAGCGAGGACTTGGACGATCCCGTCGACGAGTGGCGCATGATCACCAACGAGACTGACGGCAGTGTTTACTACCAGAATCCCGCCACCGGCCAAACGGCTTACATAAGCGAGGATGAGGCTGTGAGGAAGATCCAGAGGCTGATTCGTGACTATCAGGCCAGCGACATACCCACCCCGACCATCACTGAGGTCGTCAAGGCGCTGCGCTTCCAGCGCGTTGCTGAGGAGAACTATGCGAAGGATCCTAACAAACTCGCCAACATTGTCAACATGGCGCTGCTCAGCCACTGCCTGCTGGATGACTTCGCGAAGGCGAGGGAGTGCTACAACTTGGCCATGAAGAAGAGCAGCACCAACCCTGTGCTGATCAGGGCTTACGCCATCTTCACGCTGTCCGCCTGCGACAATCCCAAGGCGAAGGTCTTCAAGAAGGCCAACGAGTACTTCAAGGCCGCTTCTTTAAGCGACCCCGAGCTGGAGAAGTGGGAGGTCGCGCAGAACAGCTTCTTCCACTGGGCCGTCGTGAGCAACCCTAAGGACCCGAGGGCGCTGTTGAATTACGCGCTGCTGCACCAGTGCGTATTGAAGGACTACGACTTGGCCGAGAAGTTCTACATGAGGGCGCTAGCTGTCGCACCCACCGACACCAGAATTATCGAGAACTTCGAGCAGCTGGAGAAGCAGCGGCTGCCCGGCGGCGCCTACGTGGGTCGCGGGCCCAGCAACGTCGTCTTGAAGAGGAGCGAGGTCGTGGAGGAGAAGGCGGAGTGGGGAGAGTGGCAGCGCATGTTCGACAGAAAGTCGAGCGAGAAATCGTTCAAGCACTTCTGGTACAACAGGCTGGGGAGGTGAGAGTTTTATTTTGGGTATAGCTGTTAAGGTTTGTGCTCTAACACGTTGACACGACCGTTTCATCGCCATGCTCATCGCACATCACAGGTTCACTCAGTTCGTCGAGCCCAAGTGGAACGAGGTGTGGCAGCAGCGAGAGGAGAGGAGCGAAATCACATACGAGAACGAAGCCGACGGGTGGGTAACATTTTGGGACGGTCAGTTAGGAGTCGAGTTCTACTACAACAGGCTGTCGCGAGAGTACCAGGCTGCAGAGGAGGCCTACGAGGGGGGGGGGGTTGCTGGGGCCCTGGAATGTGGGGAATACTATGGGGAGGAGGGAGGAGGAGGAGAGGACTATCCTGCGATTGAGAATTAAGGGTTTTGTAATTTTGTAACATTTGCTGTTTGTACTATAATAACAATAATCTAATATAAATTAACTTCAAGCTGCTGCCTCCACTTGCTGATGCAAGTCTTTCAACCTCAACTCAAGCTCCGTCTTTCGCTGCTGCAGAGACCTTGCCATCACAGTTAGCTCCGCCACCATTCTCGACGCCGCCCTAATTGCCACGATCTGAGATTCCTCCTCGTAAGTGTGTGATGCGTGCAGGTGGCCCTTCACCAGGTCCTGCTCCATTTCATTGTCGCCTTCCAAGTTGGGCTCGAGGTGATTCTTGTCCCACTCGATCTCGGATCCAGCATAGACATTGACTCGCTCCTTACTTTGAATCGTGACCCAGAACTTGGACCCCGAGTCCGGGTCGAAAGTTTGAGGCAGGATGACGTATTTCCCGGGCGCGAGCATCCCGGTGCAGGAGACGTCCCGGGCCGGCTGGAACGCGCTGATCAGCTCTATGCCTGTTGATCGCATGGTCATGAGCTTCTTCACGTTCCCGTGATCCGGATCCACAAAGTTGTGCTTGTGGCAAACGATACCGATAGCTGGTCGGTCCGTTTTGTTGCCAACGTCTCTGTCCTTCTGGAACCTGTCGTCCGCCTGGGTGAGGGTGATTACGACCTCTGTCTCGTCCTCAACCTCGACGAGGATTTGCTCGCTCTGCACCCAGCTGGGGAAGTTTACGCAGCCTCCGCCCTGTTGGGTTGTGGGGGTTTTAGGTTGTGTTGTGTTGTCAGTGTTGGGTTGGCGGTGGTTGATTTTGATCTTGGTGCTCACCTTGGCCGGGAAAACTCCTTCCCTCCTCACACTCTGCCACTCGTCGACGTCTACAACCTTACAGAAGTAATGGACGTTGAAGATACGCACAAAGTCGTTCATGGTCATCCAGAAGGCATTGTCTCCAGTGGCGCCCTTCTTGCAAGCCCTCGAGACGTCAGGGTTTTCCTCCCAAAGCGGGGAGGTGTTTCCCCAGTCCCCCGTGAAACCTCCCACTCCCCATGGGTTGGCAATTTTGATCAGCTTGAGCCTCTTTTCGTTGATCTCCACGAAGTCGAGAACCGGGTACCCCCAACCCTTGAGGATTCCCTCGCGATCGAGCAGCTCCTCTTGACCCGGCATGTCGCCTTCGATCACGTCCGGCTGGTTGCAAGATGCGCCAAGCACGCCGGCCTTCAGCTGCGCCTTGAGGCCAATCCAGAACTTGCCCTGCGCCACCTTCTCCATAAACTTTGGGTCCTTCGTGGTGTCCACGGCGACCGCGTTGCCTCCCGTGAGATCCTTAAGCGCGTACTCGATGTCTCCGTGCGGCTTGCTGATGTGCTCGTAACCCCCGTGGATCTTGGCGTAGGCCTTCTCCACCATCATCGCCCATATTTCATTCTTGTCAGCGCCCTGGCAGAACAAGGGTTGGTGCAGCTTGTTGAAGGCGAACTGGTCGTCGATGACTGCATTGACCCACGTCCCCTCCTTGAAAAACCTGACGCAGTACCGCCCGTGGCTCTCCTGACCTGTGTGAACGAAAAGATTCTGGATGTAGCTCATGTTGCTGGAGACCATGGCGAGCGCCGACAAAAACCACTTGTTAGAAATCGAACCGGGTCTGATGCCGTTCTTGAGAGCGCCGTCCGTGAACAACACGGGCTTGTCAGGGCAGAAGTCGGCTGGGCGGAGAAATTCGATAGAGGAGGCGGGGGGCATGCCGGCAGGAGGCTGATCGATTTCAGTGTAGCAAGAGGCGGCTGTGGGCTGGAAGGTTTTTTGGGGGGGGATTGGGGGGGGAGGAGGGTGGGGGGGGGGGTTGGGGGGGAAGGGTGGAGGGGGGGGGGTTAGATGTGGAGTCGGTTTGTGAGCTGAGGAGCAAAGCGCCGAGCTAGCTTCTCACCTTAAACTCACTGTCGACGAACACCTCCTTGTCTGCGAGCACCACCTGGTTGACGCTTCCGCGCCAGTAGTCGAGAAAATCCTATAAATTTGGAGTTTAGTTTGGATAAGTGGGGGTTAGTAGAGGTTCGCTCTTCTTCTTTTTATTGGTCGCTTTGCGTTTACCTTGCACATCGGGTGAGAGAAGCAGAACTCGTCAAATTCGTACTTTGTGATTTCGCCGTCGGAATCCTTGTCAGCAGTGGCGAAGGCCTTGACGGTCAGACGCTCAACCTCCTCAGTGCTGGGAGGGCTGATCTTCTTGTCCATCTTGGCGCACCCAGTGACCAGAGTCCTCATGAGGATAGTCATCTCGTCCATAGTAATGTCGCCGGAACCGTTGAAGTCGTACAGCGAGTAGATGAAGTCGACCTATTGGTTGGAGTGCATGGTGCGGTGGGTGGGTGGGTGTGTTGGAGGGTTAGGAGGATTTGTTTTTCAATTTCTGTTCCATGTTTCTCCTTCTCTATCTCTCTCGTCTCACCTTCTCCTTAATCGCCATCTTGCTCAACATGGCCAAGCACGCAATGGCCTCGAAGGCGTCAACCAAGTTGTTACGGTCAGTGTCGAATACCTCCCTGAATATGCCCTGCGAGTCCTTCTCGTCGATCTGGAGCAGCATTGCAAATTGCTTTGGCCCCAGCGCAAAGGACGAACCAAGGTCATGCCTGTGCCTCTTCTGGATAGATACGATGTCGGCCAGGTCGTTGGAGGTGAAGGGCAGGAGTCGGGGCTCGGGTTGAGCCTTGCCAATGAGCGTGGATCCTCTGGCCCCCATGATAACGAGATATGGCCCAACAACTTAACAAAGTAAGTCAGTTAGGGGTCAACAAACTCCTGGACAAAAACCTAGTCCTACGGTTGCCTTTCACTGAGAAGCGGACAACATGCCGTTCCTTTCTGACGAGATCAAGGCCCTTTGGTTCCAGAACGCGACCGATGTCCACGGGTACCAGTGTGATTTCTATCCTGGAGTGAAATCTGATAAGGTTTGGAGCGAGGAGGAGTACCTGCCTCTGTGCCACGTTCCGTACATGCCCAAGGGATGGGCCGACGAGGGTGGCATGGCCGTGGGATCGTTCGGCGGATTGCTTGGAGACGGGGTCTTGGACTGTTCGGAGACCTACGCAACGAGCTATGGTGCGGTGCATCCTGCTTCCTGCGCCTTCTTTGGGATAATGTATGTCATCTATTTCAGGTGAGGGGAGAGTGGGGGGGCAGTGATGGGGGTGAGTGCCAGGGTTTTGTGATTCTAACTAACACAAAACAAAGCTTGCTGTTCCAATGGTTCCGAGCCTCAAGAGGCAGGAGAAAGACCAAGAACGCTCCTCACCCACCGTATTCTGTGACTGAGAAGTTCTATGTCGGGGCGCTGGTCGTCTGCATTGCGGGGATCCTCTCAGCCATCGACATCGGGGCCGCCGCAGGGAGACTCCCCAACTGGCTGTACTCTGCCATCTTGGGCGTGCAGGGGTCAGGAGTGAACGTCATCTTGGTCCTCATGGTGACGAATTGGATTGCCATCATGACTGCGCGAGGGAGGGACACCAGCATGCTGCCGTGGGTGCAGAGGACCTACAACCTGGGTATTGGTGGAAGCATCGTGGACTTTTTGTGCACTTCCATCGAAGAGTTCACAGCCCCGGAAATTGACGGGGCCTACAACGGCACTGTCAACGGCATCAAGCACGCCTTTTTGGGACTCCTCGAGGGTTACTTCTGCGTCATCGGCCTGGTGTACGCCCTGAAGATGAAATCGCAAATGAGCTCAGGACAGCAAGTCAATGAGAAGCAGAAGGAGCAAGTGAGGAAGATCGTGGGGTATGCCTATGTCGTAGGAGGGGCAGGCAGTGTCGGCGTGCTGTTCCGCTTCAGCCGCACGCTGCTGCGCCTGGGAGTTGTGGTTTACCCCGCTCCGTCCTGCTCCGTGGTAGGGTTCATCATGGGCGCCTTGGTCGAACTCGTGGTGCTGCTGGTGGTCACGTGCGTTGTCGTTGCTCAGAGACCAAGCAAGCAGAAGAAAGTCAAACCTCACGGCGAGACCATGATGACCACCGCAGTCTCAAACGAGACCAGCACAGAGTAAAAAGGGCAGGGGTTGATGGGGATGGGGATGGAGATGGGGCAGAATTATATATCACAAAAGAAAGAAAGTGTTTGCTTTTATTTTAGAAACTTGTTAGTTTGAGGATGAATGAAACAGTCCCAGCAATCTTCACAAGCAAAAGGATAGCAGGAAATGACCAGCGGACATGCGTGAGTGTGGAGAGTAACCAGCCACACATTTCCCCAGTGTTTCAACCCTCGATCGACAGGATAAGCGAAGTGGACGCGCTAAACGCACAAGAAAAACGATGCAAACGAGCAATGAAATTTTATCTCACTGTAGAGTTATTTTTATGGTCAATTTTGTTCATATTGTTCACCTTGAGACCTCTCAAAGTATTTTTGTTAGTTAAACTTTTCAAAAAAAGTTCATCTTGGCCAATTCTTACAATGAAAATCCATAATCAAAGATTTTATTTACATAATTAATGGTATATTTGAAAAAATGATCATATTTAAGAACGTATGAGAACATATTTAGGTCAAATTGAAACTTATTTTGATCACTATTTTGGAAGATTTTCAAAGCATTTTTTTGTTTCTATGACAACCAAATTATTCTTCCTAGAGGTCTCAAAGCGAAGAATATGACCAAAACTTATCGAGAAAACGTTTGAAATAGCGACAAAATCGAAAAATCGCAAATTCACGTTTGTTAAGCTTTTCACAGATATCTGTTATTCTGTTCGCCTTTTCTTCTATCATCAAAGGATTGAGTAACCTTCTACCAACAAATCACGCACTACCCCCCAAGTTATTGGAACAAGGACCAAAACACTCCTTGGACCTAACTCTCACTCACCTCAGCCCTTTCCCCTCTTCTCCCGCTTCGAGAAGTGATTTGAGACGTTACCCGACCGGCGCCCGATTTATCAAAGTTGTGCGCTGCACCACCGGATAACATCTCGGCACTCGTCGTAAATTTTAACCTACATCAAGAGAACGACGAAGAGGTGAAAGATAGACTTACTCTTATCTTGTCCACTAGCAGGGTCTCGTCGTTCTAACCGTTTGCGCTCTCGCACGTCTTTTCAACAGCTCGCCAACTTGCGCTCAGCTCGACCCCCACACAGAGATTACAACAACACAACCCTAACAGCCACAACACATCTCCGCTTTCCCCCAAATCCGACCCACACTCCTATCGCACCTTCAAGCCCGTAACCCCCCCCCTCCCCCCCCCCTTCCGCCTCCATGTCTGAACAAAACGCCTTCCTAGCCTCCAAGGTCAAGGCTCTGGAGGCCGAGCTTAAAGCTGAGCGAAAGGCCAAAGCAGAAGCTGTAAGGCTCAATGCGGAAGCTGTCGCGAGGCTCGATGCAGAGCGCAAGGCGAAGGAGGCGAACGCGAAAGCAGTTGCGAGGCTCATCGCAGAGAAGGAGGAGGCGGCCGCCCAGCTCGATGCAGAGCGCAAGGCAAAGGACGAGGCAGTCAGGAAGCTCAAAACGGTCCTCGCCGAGATCAACAGCAATGAGACCCTCCAAGGAAGGCGTTGCCGTGCCGATGCTACTGCTACCTCTGTCGAACCCCTTGACCCTGACAACCCCATGGTCAGGAAAGTCGGGGCGAACGTGCTGAGCCAGAACACGACTATCAACGACTGCCGTTCCGACGTTACAATCCACAAGGAGATGGAAGCGTTTCTTGAGGCCCTCCTTGGCGACCAGACGAAGTTGGGCAAGATGCTCTTTCAGAAGGTTGTCGAGAAGGGCGTCGCTTACTGGAGCTTCATGGTCAATACCATGATTTGCTGCGACCTTCTCCTGCGCATGCGTGTGATGAGACAGGACCGGGATAGGGTTGTAGTTAAAGTTGAATCTGTCGACGAGGAAGGTGAGAGGGGGGGGTAAGGGTTGAATGAAGCGTGATTTATGATTGTCGCTAACCTGCGTAACGCTCTTTCTTTTCAGAGCTCGAGTCGGCTTCCCTTCCAAACCCCCACTCAACAGCTTTAAAGAAGTTTCGGCTACTCCTCAAGGATGGAACCATCGTCCTGCGGCCACTCCAATTTGGGCAGGTGAGAGGCCGCGAGGAACGAAGCGACGAGCAGAAAAGATGTGTTCACGGGATCTCGGTTCTCATTGCGGCTACTTCCGTACGTATCGTAGCTGCCATCTTTGCCACAATTTCTAACGCTATAAATACGCCCACTTTTGCGACTCACTTCACTCGTCGCAGACATCGTTCACGTTCATGGCCCAGGTGGACGTCGGCGAGGTAATAAAGGACGCCGTTGTTGCGTCGTCAGTGAGTGCACTCGGTAGCACTGCCGTCCCTGACGAAAACAGTAGGAAGGGTGTTGCGGTGAAGAAGCTCGGGGCTGGCGGCGAAGCTGCCAAGGGTGACAAGCTCTTCTGCAAGTTGGCCGAAATGTTCTACGGCCGATTTAAGAAGGAGGACGTCATCGACGCAAGGAGGAAGGCGGACTTCATAAAGAACACGATTCCGAACGCTCCTCCCTTGACAGGGGGCGAGCAAAAGATGATTAAGGAATCTATGGAGCTGGTCGAAGATGTTGCTCCCCGTGCCAAGAGAGGTGCTGGGACGGCCAACGAGTCGGTCGAGAAGTTTCTTTACCGAGATGGCGAAGGTGGGGCCGCTGTGGGGATGACCGTGGCGAAGATAGACGTGGCCGCCGTCACTTTGTTCACGGAGCTCTGGTTGCTTGGCACCTACGCAAAGAAAGCTGAAAATAAGAGTGTGGTCATTCGAGAAGTGTTTAATGACCTCGACGGGACACGAAGCTTGCAGTACACTAGATCAGTAAGCCTGCCGGCAGGTTTCCAAGACAGGTTGTTTGAGACGTGGATAACTTGGGACAAGATCGTCGAGGTAGATGGGCAACGGACCTACATCATCGCCATTTCTCCCCTTGAGAAGTATGAAGGGACACACCACAAAGTTGAAGGGGCAAAAAAAAAGTTTGAGGCGACGTCCAGAGGCGTATACATCGTGAGAGAGCTCACCGAGAACACATGCGAATGGACGCGGGTGCAGCAGATCGACCTCAAGATCTCTATGCCGGCGAGAGTGCTGGATATCGTGACCAAGCAGGAGATGATCTGGGCCAACGAGTTGCAGGAGAAGTTCCGCCGGAACGGGAAGGAGGTGGATGGGGAGGGGGTGGCCGCTCTTGCTAAGGTCATAATAGAGAGGAGGGGGGTGGCGCTGATGGAAGACCAGGCGGAAGTTTTTGAGAGGTGCTTGGAGCTGTTGGGGGAAGTGGGGGGGGATGAAGGGTGGAAGGCGCTTGAGTCGACCAGCAAGGAGGTTGAAATGAAGATGCAGTACTTTCCGCCCGAGAGGGGGGAGAGAAGTGTAGCGACTGGCAAGGCGGTCGGAGTCGTCGACTGCTCTGCGGAGGAGGTCGCGGCTTGGGTTCTGGATTTTTGCAGCAACGAGCGGGTACGCATCAATGTGAAGGAGGGAGGTGACAAAGCTAGGCTCGAGATTAGAGATCTGCAGAGGGCAAACGAGGGAACTTTTGTGACGGTGAAGCAGATGCCGTTTCTGCTTGACAGCAGAGAGTTTGTTGTCCGACAAATTTGGGAGTCGAAAGAAGGGAAAGTTATCGTCGCATTTGAGTCGACTGATCGCAAGATTAATTACGGCACGAGCATGAGGAAATTGAGAGGTTTCACCAGAGGACTTTATGTAATGGAGGACCTTCCAGTCCGAGGTGGCGCAAAACAGTGCCGAGTGACGTTACTTTTGCAGTTGGACGCAGGACTAGTCATACCAACGTGGGTCGTGGATAAGAAGTTGCCTTTAGCTCTGAGCGCCGTCCAGGAGGCGATGGACGAGTTCAGGCAGGACGATAGGATCGACGCTGTGGTTAGGAAGGAACTTTCGATGTTGATAAAATATCACTGGAGGGAGGAGATTTACAGCCAGGAGGAAATTGCCTTGATCCAGCGAGTCCGTCAGAAGTTCGAGGGGTCATTGGAAGAGGGGAAGTGGACAAATATCAAGGTGAGAAGCTGCGAAGAGCAAAATGACGAACAAGGAATGCGTTGGTGGAGTGTGAGGAGCAAACCGTTGAGCTGGTAATATGCTTCCATTATTTATTGTTGATGTCATGAGCGTCGAGTAGCTCTGAGTTGCTATAATTGTGTGCTCCTCATCGTCGCTTCGCCAGTAGCTCCTGTCTAGATATATTCTACTGTCCTCTTTGCAGTGCGATTCTATCTTGTTAACACCAATCTTCTTGCGACTCGCTACGTTCGTCGCAGTCGCCTGACGTCTTCGTGACAATGGAGAGCACTTATGATGAAGGAGGGTTTACTGCTGGGATTGGAAGAGCTATCACAATTGTTGACGCATCGATTGAGGACTGCACGGCTTGGGAGTATGTCAGAGTCACTCGTGAGCGCTTAAGGGCACACCATAAATCTGGTGGGCTTGAAAAATCCGTAGTCAAATTGAATAATCACTGCGACCTTTATCACAATGCCATAGATTTTGGTGTCAAGACTCTCGCTCCGAGGGAATGGCTTTCGAAGGTGGCGTGGAAAATGGTGGACGAGGACACCATGATCGTGTGCTTCGAGGACGCTGAGGACGAAAGATTTCCTGCTGGTGCTGGGAAAAAGTACGTGAGGGCGAGCTCAGGCGCCTTTTGGAAGTACGAGCGGCTTCCCGAGGTCAGGGGCGTCCCGCAGACCAGGGTCACGTACATCCTACAAATTGACCTGAAGGGATTTATCCCGCCGTTCATTGCTAATTCAAAGATTGTCGGAGCGCTGAGTTATTTGTCCCAAATGCGAAAGAAATTCGACAAGAGCATGGAGATCGACGCTGGTCGCAGAGCAGAGCTCGTGCAGATGATTGAGCTAAAGGAGGAGTCAGGAGAGGCGGAAGCTCTGGCACAGTTTGAGGCGCTAGTTAATGGGAGGAAAGGGTGCGAGCGGCCCTCTAGGATTTTTGGGACGGCCGACACGATGGTGGAGGTTGACGGTGACCACACTTGGGGGATGACGAGGTTGGACTTTCGGGCCTCGATGGAGGAGGTTGCCGCTTTCCTTTGGGACTTTGGAAGCCGAGCGAACATGGAAATCAGCGGAGACATAGAGCGAAGCTTCGAGTTCAAGGAAGAAGGCGAGGATACTGGAAAGAAGGTTGTCAAGCGACGCCAGCAGCTTGATAGCACGCATGTCATTCATCACAGGGATCGCACCTTTTTGAGCAAACTGACGCTACAAAAGGTTGACGAGGACACAATTATCCTCTTCTTGACTCCGCTTGGAGAAGCTAAGAATGAAAGGGCGACTGTCCGAGCTAGAGGATCAGTCGCCGAGGGCTCGGCGGGGGCAACCGAGGCGAAAGAGACGGTGGCAATCCGGCTCAAGAGGTTGGGCGAAGGGACTACAAAATTAGAATATGCCTGCGAGCTCGAGCATGGATTAGGTATTATTGGCGGGGCAAAGAAGGCGTTCGTCGAGCGCCGGCTCGAGGAGATGGCGGACGTTTCGATCTACTTTCAGAGGCTTGTGCCACTGGGCGACTACAGCGTAGGAGACGGCAAGGCGCTGGCATACGATTTATTGTGGAAAACGTCGTCGTCGAATATGCGGGCCAAACGATTTGAGGAAGTTCTGCTGAAAAGTAGGGCGCTGAAAGAGTTGCAGAAGCAGTTACATTGGCCAATCGAGGCAATGGTGATACCAGCATTACGAGGCAATCTGAACATGAACAAAGCCGTGCACACCAAACTGGTTTGCATAAGCAACAAGGAAGCAACCCGCATCGGCAAGAATCTGATGCCGGCGCTGAAATCGAAGAAGCTGGTCGCTGCAGGAGTCGACCAGTGGCGGGTCCAGAACAAAGCCGTGAAGGAGCT
This sequence comes from Triparma strigata, assembly GCA_030267945.1. NCBI lineage: Eukaryota > Bolidophyceae > Parmales > Triparmaceae > Triparma > Triparma strigata. The sequence continues at coordinate 68,429 of BRXY01000211.1, forward strand.
CATGGAAAAGGAGGTGTGGTTCCAGCCGATGATCGTCGAATTGAGTAAGGGAATCGTCAAGACAGCGGCTTGGGGGTTAATGTGGAGGGTCACATTAGGAGCGGTGGTGAGTGTGAGTGATTTAGCCACGGATATCATCGTTCTGATGCAGCTTTGGGACGGTGGTGAAGCGAAGCTTGCGTTTAGGAATGCACAGTTGGCCAGTTTGTTGGCGTCGATGATATTCCTACTGATAGTGACATTAGTTCAGTATCGGAAGAAGGGTTTGTTAAGGATGCTGAAGGAGTCCTTAATTGTCTTGGTTGGTGTAAAATCACCATTCGACGCTTATAGGGTTGCCATTGGCGCAGAGCAGGAGAAAGATACCGTAGGTGATGCGATGTTGGAGATGACTTTCACTAAATGCATTGAATTATTTGCAGAGAGCATTCCAGGAATCATCATCCAATCGAGTTCTATCATCAGCACAATGAACAGCGGAGAGAATGTTACAATGGCAGCATACCTATCACTGGCAGTATCTCTTTTCTCAACCGGATTCATTAGTGCAACGCTCAGTTACGACTTTGATACTGACCCCCTAAAGCGAGCATACAATCCTGAGTTTTATGGATATGTGCCAGATGATGGTATGAAGCGAACATTTCTTTTTCTTACGATGATATTATTGTCGGCCACGCAAGTACTAATCAAGGCCACATTGATAGTCATTTTGGCCTCAATTGGTTCAAGGTTTCCAGTTTACTACCTTCTGGGCGACATGATTTTTTATCTGTTGTACAAGGTTGCGAGGAGAGATTTCACCTATTGGATGCCATTGGAGGGCGTCTTGTCCTTGGTTGCCTCCAGCGCAATAAGGGCTGTCATAAAGGTCGTTGTTGATTTTGGGGCCATCATGCATTTTCGCCATCCATATGATGTAAGTAATGCTTGGCACTTTTGATGCAATTGAATCGTTCTAACCCTCACTTATTCATTTCAGCTCGGAGGATTATATTTTTCACTGAACATGTTTCTGCCGCTTCTTGCACTGACATTTGTGCTGGCTTTGGATTTGGCAACAGGAAATCTTTCTGAAAAGAGTTTGGAGCTTTTAAAAAGCATGGCTACAGTTTTGGGAATCAGCTTGATAATTTTGCTCGGAGTATTTCTTTTGCTGATGAATAAACAGGTGAGGAACATGGAATCAAATTAATAAGAATTAAATTTTCTAACATGTCTTCACGCTTCATCAACTTATGCAGTATCGCCATACGTTTTTTAGCGTAGAGACTGGTGGACAGATGACGAGGAGGCTCTTCCTGGAGGGTGACGATGTATCGAAAAAGGGTGTATTAACAGTTCACAAGTCTCACCGATGGCCAATCAGAGAAAAAGTTGCAGCATGGGTGAAGGAGGGTTGGGCAACATGGGAAGAAGATAATCCAGATTGGTTCACAGATGTGTGGAAATCCAACGTTCCTGAGGATATGAAGCCAGCAAAGGGAAAGGAAGGCTTTGATGGTGACGCTATGACGGCGGCTGAGAATGAAGATGAAGAAGCTTTGATGGCGGGTGGAAAAGAAGAGCAGAATGGCCGACGAAGGAGTATTGTAGAATTAATAAGCGGGCAGAAGGCGGTGAGATCAAAAGTGATGCCAGCTGGAGGGATTAAGAAAGAAGAAATTGATGCGGAGGAGTTTGTGAGGGAGCTGAAGCGGCGGGGGTCGATTAACATGTAGTATTTAGGGGAGTAGTTGTAATAATAATTTTGTGGTTTGTGCATTAAATAATAATTATTGTTGATTGTTGTATGTAAGCAAGCCTTCGCGGCCGATCAGCAGAGGAGGCCATGTCCGTCAGTAAGTGAAAAATAGCCTCAACCCAAAACGACCGCGATCGCAAGTTGTCTTTTCACAACATTGAGCTGCGAAAATGTTCTCCTGCGTCTACAGGCACCTTGTGGGACTGCCAAGAATGGAAAAATGTTAGGGTTATGGTTAGGGTTAGGGTTAGGGTTAGGGTTAGGGTTAGGGTTAGGGTTAGGGTTAGGGTTAGGGTTA
>BRXY01000212.1:0-16607 GCA_030267945.1 Triparma strigata
AACCCTAACCCTAACCCTAACCCTAACCCTAACCCTAACCCTAACCCTAACCCTAACCCTAACCCTAACCAGCATAGCATTCGTTGTTGATATTCTTCCTCTTGCACAAGTAGTGGTTTTTCTGGGAGTTCCAGGGGTCGATGCAGGTACAGCTAGGTTGACCAAGGGGGTGCTGCTGCGCCTGCACGTAGGCGATGAGGAGGATGAGGAGGATGAGAAGAGAGCAGTTGTGTTTGGAGACATTCATTTTAACCCTGCTCCTAGTATGGGAGGAAGGAGGGGGGAGAGGGGTGGAAACTTGCTATGGCCGACGTTAACGAGGAGAGTGCGGGCCAGGGTCGCGGACAAGGTTCGACGATGATTTTAGGTTTGGAAAGGGGAGGGGGATGGGGGTTGATCTCTCCTCATGTACCAGGTACACAGGGAAACGGTAATTTTTTTTTAAGGTTTTGCACATGCAGCTCTTCAGACGAGCTGCGCGGTTGTCTGAAAACCAGGACGCTCGGCACCCCCCCTACCCCCCTCACCCGACACACAACCCACACTCCCCCCCGGCCGCGCAAGTTGATGACAAGTACGCCAAGCCCCCTCCGCCCTCCTCCAACCTAACGATCCTTTCCCTCGTGAAGTGCGCCTCGGTGTGCTGTTTGTTCACTGTCCTCCTAGCATTCTTCCTTGGCGAACAGCTGTACCGCAGCATCTCCCCTCTCGTGGACCTTAACAACCTTCCCATTACTATTGATAGCGACCTAGGCGCCAAGGTCCTGAACTGGGCAAAACAGGGGAAGCTGTCGGGGCTGTTGAGGGAAACGAACGATAGGATAATCGTCGTTCAGACATCGGGTGGGTCAATCGGGAGGACTCTCTTCGATGTTAGCCACTCTCGTGAGGCAGGGTACCTCATAAGGCGAATGGGACAAAGGTAGGTGAAGCAGTATTCGACGCCTGATGCTCAAGATTAAATCGTTCTAACTCTTCGCTTCGCTCCGCGTCTTCGCCGTTCGGTCCACGTCCCACCGCTCGCCTCGCAGATTCAACAAAAACGTGGGCGGGCCTGCCAGGGTGGCAGGGGGCTTCGAGGAGTTGTTCCCCACCGGGAGCTTGGAGTTCGGCAGGGTCGTCGTGGACATAGGCGCTAATGATGGGCTGCTCTCTAGCAACTCGTTCAATTTGGCTTCGCTCGGCTGGTCGACGGTGCTGGTCGAGCCCAACCCTGAGCAACTTGCTCTTGCGAAGAATAACCAGGACCCTTACATTGATGTGTACGGGGAGGGCGAGCAGAAGGCTTGCTACGTGCAGGCCGCCATGACGCCTAACGATGAAGATGGCATGGCCGACCTATTCGTTACCAGCGACGCTGCCGAGATGGAGTCCCATCTCACGTCTGTCCAGACCCAGGGCCAGCGAGATCGAGCGTCCAACATCAGGGGCGGCGCCGCATACAAGAAGGACAAGTCGACCATTAGGGTGAAGACACTGAGCGTCGAGTCCCTGAGCAAGCAGTGCTCGATACCTTACCGATTTGGAGTTTTGAGTATCGACGCAGAGGGCGCCGGAGACCACATACTCAAGGTGTGAAATCTAAATCGGACATTTTTTCCGCCTCAACGCAGTTCTAACTCGTCACTTCGCTTCGCGCCTCCCCAACCCTACCCTACCCTCGTGGCAGTCCTGGCTGGACAACGGATTCGAGCCCGAGTACATAATTTATGAGCCGATGCACACTTCCGGATCCAAAGGGAAGGCCATGAGGAACTACCTCTCTGACAAAGGCTACCGCTACATGAACCGGCTGGGCTGGAACGAGATGTTCGAGCGCTACCCTCGATGCGGAGCGGCGGAGGGTCAGCCTGTACATAACCACAACGTGAAATGCTTCGACCCCGAAAGTAAGTCGGTTGAAGAGAAGTCCAGTTAGGCAATGAGAGATAAACAAAATAATAAAATATGCGATTTAAATTCAAAGGCTCTTGTTCTCAAGATTACTTCCTTTGATTGTTTGTCCAAGTTGCGGTCGAGGAGGTGAACTTGCTGTCTGTTTTTGATTTTTTGTTGACGGTGTGGTGGTTTGATGAATGGGAGGGTCATGGATATCGGATTTGATGAATTTTTGTGGTGGTGGATTATTGTTCGTCGTCTTCTTTCGTTTTCTTTTTCGTTCCGGGACACTACGGGACCTGTGAAATCTCCTCGTGAGGCTGCGACGAGTGAAGCGACTAGTTAGCATTATATCTAGGCTGGAACTACACAGAAATGAAGTTAAATCGAATCGCTTCCAGCTCACCTCGTAACCCTGTCCTCCCCACTCAAGAACCCCCGCCTCTCCCTCATACTCTCCCCCTTCGAAGCCCTGCTGCACCGGGGCCGCACCGTAGTGTCCCTCGACACCCTCCGTGCCGTAGTAACTTTCGTACTCCTCCTTGACCTGCGACGAGTTGAAGGGTTGGGCATAAGTTTATTATTGTAAATGCGCGTGCCTTCCTGCTCGTCGCTTCTCTCACCTCCTCCCACGCCTCCCCCGGCTCTCCGAAGCCGTGGAAGAACTTGCAGCCCGAGTCCACCTCCTTGCAGCGGCCGCGCAGCCAGAAGGTGCACGTGTGGCGGCTCATGTCGTGAGAGTAAATGCAGTCGCTGCGGTAGCAGCCTCCGGAGAGGAGGTGCCTGCAGATGGGCGGGAGGCTGCGACGATTCGGGTGTCAAGTCGAGTTAGAAATAAATCGTAGCGAAACGGTGAAGCTAATAGCGCGGCCGTGGCTCGCTCACCTTCCCGCCCTGTCCAGCAGGTAGGACGTGAGGGGTATGTTTCCTCTCGCCAGCGTGAGGCTGAGCTGCAGCGCCGGTTGGCTGATGGTGGGGTGGAGACTGTGCAGGTAGGGGAGGATGTTGTTTACTTTCGTCTGGGTGGCGGAGGGGAGGGCCGGGGTCGCAGTGGAGATGCCGTGGGGGAGGGAGAACCAACCCGAGGGGAGGAGCGAGGGGCTGACGAAGGATTCTGGGTCGACGGCGTCGAGGACAGGACTCTTGGGGGAGCTGGACTGGATGGAACTGTTGGAACGAGGGCGGGTGGTCGAGGAGAACAGAGACGCCGCGAGGGAGGACGCTAGGTCCGACCCGGGAGAGGAGCCCGCGTTGCTCGCCTTCCTCTCCCTCGAGGGTGGGATGGGGGGGCGGCCCTCGGTCGTGGGCGGTTTCGGGTTCAAGTCGTCCTCGATGGAAGACAACACAGCGGGGTTCTTGGATCTCTTGGACGACGACTTGGAGCCGCCGCTCCCGGCGCTGCTTCCGAGAGCGGGGAAAGCCTCCTTGCCAATGCTGCGATGTTGAGGGTGGTGATGGTGGTGAGTGGGGGGTGATGTTCCATAACACACGAAATTAAAAACGCAATTCCCTGCGCTCGTTCTCACCTGCTGCTCAGGGACGGGAAGGCGTCCTCCCCCATGTCCACCACCGGCGCGTCGTTGGTGACTCCTCCGTAGACGAAGGGGGCGGCGTTGGCGTTGTACGAGGGCGTGATGCCAATGGGCGGGGTCGCATTTCCGGGGATGTGAGCATGCTGTTGTGTATGAGGAGCGAAGCGATGAGTTAGAAGAAAGTAGGAGAGGGATCATGTAGCGTCAACATAATAAACAAGTAGTAGTATAAGTAGTAGTAGTGTGAAGTGGAGGACCCGCACTCGGTCTCACCTGCTGGTGTTCCACGCTGAAGGCGTTGGCGCTTCCGAGGGGGGTGAACTCCCGGGCATTGCCGGTGAGCTTGCTCCCCGCCCCTTCAAAGGTTGACTTCGGGGGGGCGAGGAGGGTCGAGGCGCCGCCCTCCTCCTGGCTCGTCTGGATCCACTTGAAGACCTTGTCGAGGACGTCGCTTCCGCCTGAGCCGCCGAGGTACTCAGTGATGAGCTCCTGCAGCTCATCGTAGCAGTCCAGGTCTGTGGGGGTGGGGGACATGTGAAAGCTGAGGGGCGCGGGAGGGAGGGGTTGGAAGGGGGGAAGGGGGGAAGGGGGGAAGGAGGGGGTGTTGGCGGGGGGGGGGGCATCTCACCTCTCAATGACTTGGGCGATCACATATGACGGGAGATGATCGGGGATGGGGGGCGACTCCGGAGTAGCGAGAGAAGCAGCGAGCTCTGAGGAACGTTGTTGGAGCGGGTTAGAGAGTGCGGGGGGGGTGGAATGGTTGGGGGTGGTGGTGTGTGGCGAAACGGGGCCGTTGGTCGAGGAGGGGGGGACTATGGCTTGAATCTTGATGCAGCGGGGGGCGTGTCTCAACATTTGTGTCTTCTCACCTTCAATAAACTTCTCCAGGGCTGTGTTGAGCTGCGGAGTTAAGGTCACAGGCGAGCACTGAGGCCTCGAGAAGCCTGTCGATATTGGTGAAGGGTTCAATCCGAGCGAGGAGCTGAGGGTAGTGGATGCAAATAAATTAGGCGGGGCTGCCTGCGTCGATTTTGGATTTGTTTGAAATGGGTTTGTCGTAGGGCTAGGGCCGCCCCATAGGCCCCCTGATGAGAAGCTTCCCGGGTTTCCCCCTGTGAAAGACATTGGCGGTGGTGGCTTGGTTCAGCCAAGCCGAAAGATTTTTGCTGCTTTTCCCCTGATTTGACATTCGATTCTGAAGCTGAATGATGTCGTATAAGGCCAACAAAACGAACGGAGATCTAATACAATACAAATCTAAGAATTCGATTGGTAGCGACGACGGGGGAGTGTTGGCGATGGGAAACAGTGCGTGGAAGGCTGCGAACACAGGCGCGAACAAGGCAGCGTCGCCCGAGGTGACCAGGAAACGTAGTGTCGCTGCCGTCTCCACATCCGCCTCTGCGTCTCCTCCAATCCCTGTCGCTACTACTGCTACTCCTACTCTTGGCGGACTTCCCGTTGAAGTGCTCACCTTAATCGTCGGATACTGCGCCGGCCTCAACTACACCAAAAGGCCAAAAACGAAATACGACCGTCTCACTCGAAGTTACGTCGTCGATCCCGTCGCGGGTCATTACTGGAGCCTGAATCAAGGCCAGTACGGCTCCGGCGCGAACGTCTACGTAAATTTCCTTCAGCCTCTGGCCCTCGTCCACGGTCCTCTCTGCACTGCTGTGCAGAATGTCATGCTGGAGGATGCGCGATCCGCCATTCCTTCCCAGGAATGGCTGATAGATCTGAAGGCCCGCGCCAGCGCCCTGGACTTGAACTACCTGAGGGAATCTTTCCTTGAGGCGATGACCATCCGGCACGGTCAGACATACGTCCACGAGCTGGAAGGTGGGGACGCAACGAACTTGGATGCCTTCAGGGAGGTCATGGGTATGGACGAGGCTGGAATTTTCAAGGCGGTGATCAGGGCGTACAAGATGTTCCTCGTGGTGAAAGCTGTGGAGTGGAATTGGAGAGGCGAGGAGGCCAAAGGCTGCATTGACTGGTCCACGAAAGCCAACGCCCCTCACATTATCGATCTGATGTGGCACGCGCATATCCTCCACACCAAAACTTACGCGTCCGATTGCGCGCTTCTCTTGGGAGTCGACGGTGAGCTCGTTCACCACGAGCCTGCCTACTGGATGCCTCAAGAGTTGAAGGGCGTGGCGTGCTTCGAGAGGAAGGTGAAAGCTTTGTTCAAGCACCAACTTTCACAACCAGTGGTTGATGAAGAGGTTGGCATTGGGATGATCCTCTTCGGCATCAACACTCCACGGGATTTGCATTTGCACGTCGAGCAGCTCTTCATGGACGACGAGGGTTGTGGATAGGGGTTAGGGTTGAGATGAGATGAGATGAGATGAGATGAGATGAGATGAGATGAGATGAGATGAGATGAGATGAGATGAGATGAGATGAGATGAGATGAGATGAGATGAGATGAGATGAGATGATGAGATGATGAGATGATGAGATGATGAGATGATGAGATGATGAGATGACGAGATGATGAGATGATGAGATGAGAGGAGATTATGAAATGATATTATCGGTCGAATTTTTATTTGTACAAATCCTATGCGTCTATCAGTTAATTTATAAACGTTTACAAAAACAAACACCCCCCCCACCCCCCCCCCCATCAATCCCAATCTCTCATAGCGCCATATCATCAATTCCGTGATAGCGATCGGCGCTATCCTTCTCAGCTTGTTTCAACCACACCGGCTCCTCCGGCACGATGCTAGTCATCTCAAACGCCCCCTTGCCCTTCTTCTTCGTCTTCCCCTTCCCCAGAACGACCTCCTCCGTCAGCAGTCCCAAATTCCCAGCGCTAGAGTTCATCATCATAGGGTCACTCCCCGTCCTCCCCCTCCCCTCCCCCTCATTACTGAGGTGGTAGTCCCCCCCAGACTCGTCGTCGAGGGCCATCGGCTCTGAACCTTCCGGGTGAGACTGCTTAAGATACGAGTCAGCGATCCAGAAGTACATGACATTCAGGACGCCTGGGAAGAACACCATGACGAAGACCAGCTCGAACCTGAAAACGACAATTAGGAGCGAACGCGAAAGCGACAGCAACGAGCGAGCGAAAACGGTGAACGAGTTAGAATAACATAGGAGAGGGAATAATGTAGCGACACAAAAAAGGTTCCTTCTGTACGTTATATATAACTCACTTCTTCGACCCCTGCATAGGTTTAAAAAGAACATCCCCCACAACCGCAAAGAACCCCGAAAAGAACCACAAAAAAGACGTCAATATTATCTTCACAGCCGTAAGTATCCCTATCCACACGAGACACTGATTCCTCCACGTCTTGAATTTATTCGGTCCTAGGTATACACCGTTATCTTTTAAAGTAACCCAATTATATTTCCTACTATATTTCTCAACCATCCCTAAAAAAAGAATACTAAACAACAACCCGAAACTAGTATCGATCAAAAAATTCATCGCGTACCAGGCGCATTCGTCGTTTAAGGCGTTGGAACCTCGGACGTTCGTGCTTACTAATTTTGCGACTAACATGTTCGCGATGTGGGCGTAGACGGCTCCGCCGCCCATTTTACCGACGTCGAGGGACCAGGTTATGATGTCGCGACGGGGGGTTTCACGTTGACGCTTTTTATTGTTATTGTGGAGACGGACGTTAGAATTAGTTTTTTTTTTGAGGATTGTGAAGGGGGAGACTCTTACCTTAAACCATAACGATGCTAAAGCCATGACGGCTAAAAGAAATTGTACGTATGAGGTGAAGGAATCATCGGTGTCGAAGACGGAACAATATTCATCGGATGTTGAGTTGGAGAGGAGGCGGAAGGACATTACAATGTGGAGGGGGGATGGGGGGGATTAAAGACTGGACTGTAGAAAGAGAAAGGATTGGGGGTTAGAGTTGTTCGAGGTTGGGGGGCCTATCGGTCACGTTCGCGGCCGAGACTGAGCGAGCGTACGCAGCAAGCGTCGCTGCAAGCGGCTTTTGTTTCCGCTGTGGAGAGGTACCACCTCCGTCCCCACGCGCTCCATCTTCACACCCCTCTTGCGCGTTAACCCGGCGTGTCCGCGCGTGTTTACGTCCGAAGGAGAGGGTGACGGGAGGGGGGGCGATAGAGAAGGAGAAGCTTAGGGATATTTCGTCGTCAGGGAGAGGGAATGGGAGACAAATGACGAAGGAGAACAGGGTAGGATAATTTTGGGATGGTTTTTAGGCTTTTGAGGGTGATGTTCGAACGTTTAGATTGTTAGAGTTGTACTTACACAAAGGAATGAGGTAGGGGGTAGAGTTGGAAAGATAATATGATCGTATGTGACGTTTATAAAATGGTTAATAAAATGGTCAAATTGATCAAAAAGGTCAAATCCCTGGAGACTCAAAATTAGTTTTCCATTTCCCACCCACCTTACTTTCGGTATGTTGTTTCACACTACACTTACACTACAGTTCATACTCTTATTATAATCGAGCGTCAATTGTAGTATATAATCGTATCGTAAATCATTATCAGTATTGTTATCGCTATAATGCTATGAAACAACGCTTGGCGTCGCGTCACCCGGTCGAACGTTCACGTTCAGACATTACATCCAATATTATCAATAATATCGCCACCGCATAATTGAATTATTACAATCTAAGTAACGTTACTACATTATTACCACATAAAGTATAATCAAATCAGCGTAATTGCGGCGTTATCTAGCGTAAACTGAGCATTACAACTACAGCACGCTGAACGCTCATAAAACGTCCACTTTACAGTATACTGTACAAAACAAGAGACGCACACTGTGCGTACGAAAGGGACACGCCAAACGTTCGTCGCCCCCAAGAATACAAAACGCTAAACGCTGGTCCTGCAAATTGTGACAGAACGTACAGTGTACTGAGTTATGTACTGTGTATAACTCTAACCCTTCCTTCTTCCCCTCCCTCCGCCCCTCCCCCAACCCCAACCCCTCCCTCAGCCCAATAAACAAAAAACAAAACACACGATGACCACCCTTTTCGTAGGAAACCTTAAATGGGAGTGCACAGACGACGAGCTCTTCTCCCTCTTCACCGGAGGTTCCTTCATCCCCACCTCCGCTGAGGTCGTCATGGGAAGGAACGGAAGGAGCCGCGGATACGGGTGAGTAATGCGTTCTTTTATGTTAGCGGAACGACGGTCCTACGAACGTGTCCCGATGGCAATCTTATATAATCGCTCAACGCTCTTGTCACTAACTCTATCTTCAACGATCTCTCCCTCCAGCCTCGTAACCTTCAGCGACGAGGCTACCGCCTCCGCCGCCCAGGGCGCCTACAACGGCCAAGACTTCCAAGGCCGCAACCTAATCGTCCACGAAGACCGCGGCGCCATCAAAGGCTCCAAAACCGCCTCCACCGAAGTCGACCCCAACTTCACCGGAACTTCAGTCTTCGTGAACAACCTCTCCTGGGCTACGACCGACGACGAGCTCAAGGCGTACTTCAATCAGTTCGGAAGCGTCAGCGCCAAGATCGCGTTGAGGAAGGACGGCAAGAGTAGGGGTTGGGGTACCGTGCAGTTCTCGGAGCCCGAGCAGGCCATGCAGGCCGTTGAGAACATGAAGGTGAGAAAGGAGAGAGAAGAACGCCAACACACCTACCCGACGGCCTTTTACAGAGCACTGCGTTTGATACTTCGCTGGTTTCGCGAGCGCGGCCGTTCGCGAAGAGGCGCCGGTCTCGGCTTTCTTTTCCTGGGCGTTCTCGTACAACACTCTGTAAGATTGTATAACTAACCCGACCGTTTTTTACGTAGGGATCCGATTTCGGAGGACGCACCATCGAGTGCCTCATCGACAAGAAGGCCTAAGCTTCAACAAAATAGCGCTATAAGCTCTTAAGAGAGAGAAGAAGGAAGAGAAGAGACGAGACAGAGGAGAGAAGAAGAAAGAAAAAAAAGAGAGAGGAGAGAAGAAAAGAAAAAAAAAAAGAGAGGAGAGGAAAAAAAAACATACATTAAACCACCAACACTAGGCAAAACCACCAAACCCACCACCTTACCCCCCCCAAAAAAAAGGCACCACCACCATCCACCAACAACACCAACGACTATCAAAAGCATTTCAATACTATAGAATTCAAAACAAAAGCGGAGGGACTTTACTCAAAAAAAACGTGCGAAGGTTTTTATTAAGACTTACAAAACATTTTATAAGCGGAGGGATTTAAATAATACAACAGGTTCTTTTACCACGATAATTATTAGTATTATATTCGTTGTTTTAATTTTGAAAGATTACATATATATTATAACATCAACAGACAACCAACAAGACGCGGGGAACAGAAGTGTTGGCGAACGGCAGGAACCGGTTATGATCGACGGAACAGTGGAGAGGCGGCGAAGGGGAATACAAAACAACGGTAATTGTTGAATAAAACGTCGTTCAGAATTTGGAAGTAAACCTACTCTTTCACTCTTCAACCCCCGGCATCCTCACGCTCTACACAATCTAACCCATCGATACTTCTCCAGCCAAGGAACGGATAAAGCTCGAGAACTTCCGCAGATGGGTCCATCTGACATAAGTGAGTGCTCATGAGATCCATGCGACCATCTAGTCCGCGCAATTGGAATATCAGGTCGCCAGACTGAACCGTCTGAGATTCGGACACCTGACGAGAGGAGAGGAAGTTCATGCACCCCCCAACCTCAGTCACCCATTCTCGTGGAACGTTTAATGCAAAGAGATCTTGGCGAGGCATACCGACGGTGTACACGAAGCCCGTCGTGTCGCCAGGGTTGAAGACGGCTATTATTAGATGGTCGTAGACGGGGGGGGGGAGGACATGGTCGTTTGACTGGAGCTTAGTGGAAAGAATTTAATTTGGGGTTTGAAATGGAGGGAACGCCGAGACGAAGAATAACGCTGTTAAATGAGGTTTAGAACGATGTTTTTCATTCATTTATTTTACGAATATCGAATGTTGTTGTTAACTGATAGGGACTGTGAGTGGTGGTGAACGGTCTCGTGGCGGAATGTCTATTATAAGAGGGTAAATATTTGAACTGTGACCGGTGTAAATCACAATGTTTATCTATGAATTATACTACTAATACTCAACGATATGCAATATATATTGCTCAGCTGATGACTATATATATGTGTGTATCGTCTAGATGTGCGGTCGATATTCTCACCGATACTGTAGCTGCTGTAGCCTCAATTCTGACCAGAGATTCACTCATTAATTTTCCACCACCTCAATATTTTTAAAATGGCCACCAAAACCGCTGTAAGTAATATCTGCTCCTGATTAACAACACCTGTGCACATCATGTCTCCCGCAAGCTGCTTCGATTCATCGCACTTCGCCGAGAAGGCTCACAATTACATTTTCATTCATTTCCCCCTCACCCGAATCTTCAATCTTTTTATCCCTTACAGCCTACCACCGAGATGACAAGCGATCCTGTCAACCAGGACTCAGAAGCTTGGGACCCACAGTTCAACAACGGCGATCCTGACGCGCATTTTAACGACGAGGCCATCAAGGCGAAGCTCGAGGAGGAGGTGAGTTTAGATTCGAAGTGTGTGGAGTAAACGATAGGTGTATCATCTTCCTACAGCCCGTCGCGAGGCGGCCACGGTGTCATAGTCGTTGGCTAGAGCTAGAACTCTGCGAAGCAAACGAGCCCGAAACGCTCCAGTCAAATACCATCTGTAGAACTCGTCTCTTCACTCCTTGGGAATGTGGCGATGGCGATCGTATGTGGCCACAACAGCACATCATCCCAAACCCGTCGACGCCCCGCCCACTCACCCACCACCCACCACCCACAATCTAACTACCTAACATCCTGTCGCTTAGCTCGAATCTGACCTCCACACCTCCTGGAGCGAGGTGTGCATCGCCTGCTGCACCCACACCCGTAGCGAGTGGGGCGTGATCGCCCTCCACCTCCTCGGCGTCCTCGGCTCCCTCTACTTCTTCCTCTTCTCCCTCGACCTCATGGGCGCCAGCGCCAAGGTGATGACGGGCTGCGGAGCCGGCACCCTCCTCGGAGGAGTGAACAATCCCATGGCAGGTCTGACGATCGGCATCCTGGCGACTGTCTTGCTCCAGTCTTCCTCGACGACTACTTCCGTCATCGTGGCGTTGGTCGGAGCGGGGAGCATCGAGGTCGAGCTCGCTATCTACATGATTATGGGGGCGAACATCGGGACTTCGGTCACCAACACCATTGTGGCCATGGGGCAGATGGGCGACAAGGACCAGGTGAGACCGACTGGCCTTGAACGTGAACAATGTCTGTGACAAGCGAAGCGAGACGCAGAGAGGAGGGGTTATTTACAGGTATTATAGCGTTAGAAATTGTGTCGAAGTTGGCAGCTTGTCACTTCGCTCCTCGATCCCGTAAACGCGCTTTCTCAGCTCGTCGCTTCGCTGTAATAACATATCCCCCGATATATCCGTAACAATCCGCTAACTCGAACTCGTAATCACTTCGCTCCTCAACACAACCAACACCACAGCTCGAACGCGCCTTCGCCGCCGCCACCGTCCATGACTCCTTCAACATCATGGCGGTCATAATCCTGCTCCCAATCGAGGCCGCCACTAACTACCTCTACTACATGACGAAGGCCATGCTGCCGTCCGAGCTCTCAAAGGGAGAGAAGTGGCAGGGGCCCCTCTCCGCGATCGTGTCTCCGCTGACGAAGTCGATGATCATAGCGAACAAGAAGGTGAGAACTTAATTACGTTGGCGAAGAAATACTCAATTACGTATTTATATATTATATATTAACCCCTGTTTCGACACCCAGGTCATCCAAAACGTCGCCACATCCACCAATTCTTGTGACAATCAGTACCCCGTCATGTGCGTTGACGATGTTGCGTCCTACGATAACTGCGTCAAATGCAAATCGGTGAGAGACTAGGCTAGAAAGAATACGCCAGACTCCATCTACAGAACTCCTTTATTCTAACTCGCCGCTTCGCTCATTGCAGGCCTTTGGTAGTCCAACCGTCATCTGCAAAACCGGCCTCATCACCTGCGACAAGGACTACGGCTGCCCCGCGTTCTTCACCGTGCACGCCACGCAGGCCGATGACGAAACCTCGGGGTGGGTCTGCTTCTTCCTCTCGCTGCTGTTCCTCGTTATCTGCCTCATCTGCCTCATTAAGATTCTGTCCAACTTGCTCCTCGGAGCCAGGTAAGAGTTGCCCACGTGATATTTACATTCGCTTCGCTCTTCGCTTCGCTCTTCGTCATTCTAACTCGCCGCTTCACTCCTCGCAGTCAACGCATTCTCCGCAAGGCCACCGACCTCAACGGATACGTCGCCATGGTCCTCGGCTGCGGCATCACCATCCTCGTGCAATCCTCCTCGATCACGACCTCCGTCCTTACCCCCCTCGCTGGCCTCGACATCATCTCCCTTGAGGTCATGCTCCCCATCACCCTGGGCGCCAACATAGGTGAGATATTGGATCTCAGCGCTCATCGCCGATGCTTCCGCACCGCTGCATTATTCTAACCCATCAGCTTCGGCTTCTGCTTCTGTTTCGCCCCTCGCAGGTACCACCGTGACCGGCCTCCTCGCCTCCATGGTCTCAGGCAAGGTCGAAGCTCTACAGGTCGCCCTCGCCCACCTCTTCTTCAACATCTCCGGCATCCTGATTTTCTACCCCATTCCGTGGATGCGTCAGTGGCCTCTCCGCTGCGCCCGAGCGCTCGGCAAAGGTGAGAAACGAAGGGGCTTAGTAGCTGCGCGTAGCTGGTTCGGTCGCTTCAATCCCTCGTTAACCCTAACACCAACATTCATGCTCGTCGCAGCAACCCGCGAGAACAAATTCTTTCCCGTCCTCTACATCGTCTTCACCTTTTTCATATGCCCCCTTGCTCTGCTCGGCATTTCGATCCTTTGGGACTTAGGCCTGAACGAACCCTCCCCCGGCCTCCTCACGCTCGCCATAATCATCACGATCGGCTGCCTCTTCCTCGGTCTCTACTTCTGGTACGGCTGCACCCGCGGCACCATGAAACACCGCTACAACGAGTGGGGCGTTGTCCGATCTCGCCGCAAGCTCGCCATTGAAAACTTGGCGGACGACATGGAAAAAATCAAGGGGGAGCTCGTCAGATTGAAGGCGGGGGTTAACGACAAGGCGGAGGACAAAAATTTGGAAGTTAGCATAGTCGAACATAGGTGAGGCATCGTGAGAATTGAGAAGGGCGAGGAGTGCGAGGAGCGAAGCGACAAGTTTGGGACGCTATACTAGGAACGAGTGCGAGACCACCGTCACATTACTTAATTCTTACTCGTCGCTTCGCTCCTCCATACGCCGCCCTCATCGCAGCTTCGAGAGGGTTTAGGGATTAACATTTATGAGAGTGGGAGACGTAGGAATAGGATTTCGAAAGGTGCATATTAAAATGATAAGCGGGAAGCCTCGCCAAAAAGAAAGAAACAAATAGTTTTTCACAAACAAAAATCTTGTTCTCTTTCACCCCCTGGTCCTAATCCTGTTCCTGCCTTTCTACAGTACTGTACTCTTTTCGGTTTCCTTTCGCACGCATTATTGTGATCAAGTTATGACGATTTACATATATATATTTTATGTATATAGATTTCGTTCTCAGCCAAACGCTTTGGCACTCGTAATCGAAGGTAGAAAGGACGGACCTGCGGCGAGCACAGAGAAGCGAGGGTGCGAGTGTGAGCGAACGCCACGGTTGAAAACCTTCGCCCCCGTTCCCTCTTTTACATACCTTAAATTCATCTCTTCAACCGCTCCCCCGTTAACAAAAGTTTGTTGTAGACCGCTATACTCAGTATAGCGGTCTACAACAAGTTTTACAAAACTACTACATCCTCATCCCCTCCAAGTTCTCAAGAATATCTTTTACGGGACAATTCGGAACAATGTTAACTTCTTCTCCTTTGCTTACTTTGCGTTCGTTGAGCAAATCCATCTCCTGTATCCATTCGATCAGCTCATCAGGTTCTAACACGCTCGCCTGACGGAGCTTGTTGGCTGCGACGAGCGAAGCGATTCGCGTGGAAGGTTGTGTTGTTTGCGTTAGAAACGGGCAGTTGAGTTGGCAGTAGACATGCTTTCTCACCTATGAAGATTAACAACGACGGCGATTTTCCCGTCGTTCTCAGGTATTTGTCAACGGTCTTGGAGGTGAGGGAGGCGCTGCGACGAACGAAGCGACGAGTTAGAATAATGTAGCAGTGCAGAACGTCCCGGAGTCGGCGGAGACGGACATCCGACATTTCTTAGTTTTTGCTTCGTCCTCGCAACACTCTCACATTTCGTAGTTATGCTCGGCTTCAACCGCAACGCCTGCGATCGTCTCTAGCGCGCTCGGGAGAAGGGCTCCGCAGAGCTCCATCTTTCGAGGGTGAAAGGGGGGAGGGGCGTCGTCGCAGTATGTACGAAGCTGCGACGATCGAAGCGATGAGTTAGAATTAAGTAGCGGTTGTATTATGGCTCGTAACGACGCTCGTCGCTTCGCTCTTCTTTTTTGCAGCCTGTCTCACCTCTTCAAGGAATGGAATGGTGTCTTGAATGAACTTAGATAACAAGGCACGCTCGTCGGGGTTGAACGTTAGAGGTGGACTTGTTGGACTTGTTGGACTTGTTGTTACAGAGGAGGGACCTGTCGTCGACGCTGTCGTCGACGTTGTCGTGAAACTGGAGGAAGATTGGGAAACGTTATCGCGGAGCTTCTTGGAGTTGAGGTCGTTGGGTTGGGTTTGTTGGTTATGGGGTCGTTTTAGGTCGTGTCCAATCTCGATTTTAGTCGATTTCTTGTTAGACTTGGCCCCAACCAATACAGGCTCAGACATGAACAAGAAAACATCATCAACGTAGTCCGACGACACGTAAAACGATAATGTCAGAGGCCCGGTCGAAGCCTTCTTAGAGTCCTGAAATAAGCTCACGTGAGTGAACTGGAAGTAGCACGACCATGTCCATTCCCCACACCCTTTAACTCGTTCGAAGCTGCAACGAGCGAAGCGAGCGAAGGAAGGTGTGCTCAAGACGTTAGAAATGCCAAAGAAGTTGGAAAGCAGGGACGAACGATTTCCGACGATATTCTCTCTAACCATACTCTCTCACCTCATCAAAGTCGAAGGAGGGGAGGTGGCGCTCGTCCAGCTCAAATACTTGGACTTCCTGATCTCGACCGAGGCGCGGACGTGTGAGGTTGCCTCCCTGAGAGCTGCCGCGTCGCCTGCGCACGTCACGCCGATTCGCAGGGAGGGGGCCGAAGCGTGAGGATAGTTTTTTAGGACAAAGGAGATTTTCTTCTGCATCTGAGGACGTGTGAGCTTGGGTAACGCAGTCTGTGCGAGCGAAAGTGTTAGAAGTGGAGCGGGAGCGAAATCATCCTAGTTAGTTTAGTCACCTTGGGGCTGGTGTAAATCAGCATGAGTTGTGAGGATTCTCGGGCGTCGGGTTTGATTTTGTCGGAAAAGGACATATCAGAAGCCATGTGAAACGGTTCGGGCAAAGCGCTTTTGGGGATACCTAGGGACAAGTTAAGTGGATCCACCTCTAAATCGGTCATCAGATCGGACGATTGGAGAAGGGCATCAAAGTCGATAAAGTGATCCGGGAGGAGGGCGCACGTGGATTTTTGTTTGTTAGAAGATATGTCAACTTTGACGACGTTGTTGACTGCAGTTAAGAGGTCGTCGAAGGATGACTTTCCCTCGAAATTGGAGGCAGAGCGCATGGGGTTCATTTCATGTACGGTGTGGAGAAATATATAAGTTAGACTTCTCTAAAAAAACCTTTAAAAAGCTGCTGGGTGAAGTTTCTTCTTCTTGGATGTCGGTTTTAAATCGTTGAGAATGTGCCGCTTGATACGTCGATGAAGATGCCGCTGCTGTGTAAAGACTGGCGGCGTGTAACGGATATTTTCACTGCTAGAAAGGTTGAGAGCGGTATGATGAAGGTCGTCAGAGGGACTACACATCTTCACGTATGCGATGGTGCCGTCGAAGTATTCATTGTCGGACCAGGCAGAACGACCAAGCCAGTTCTTGGTGCGGGTGATGGCTTTGGGCTCGCGTCCGTTTGTCTTGGTTCCGAGTAGGTTGCCTTCTTTATAGATCTTCATGGTTTTGCCTGAGACAGTGACGACCACATGCGTCCAGGAAGGTTCAAGGTTCCATTCATTCTTTTTGAGGGACTT
>BRXY01000213.1:17249-67372 GCA_030267945.1 Triparma strigata
GGGGGGGGGGGCAGGGCGGTGAGGGCTAGAGGGGAACTTTGGGGAGGGGCTGTCTGGTGGGTGGGAGTTTGGAGTTGTGGATAACTCGGCAGGGTGGATTGGATGGATTGATTGGTCTGGATAGCCACGAGCAGAGGAGCAGAGTGCCTGAGAGGGATCAAAAGGTAGTTGACTTGCTTGATGCGGGAAAAATTGGCTGCCACTGCACGTTGGCTCTGCCTGAGAAAATGTGCGAGTCTTTCTGGAAAGAGAGCAAAATGCAAGAAAAAGCAGTTTTTCACTCAGCATCGTTTTGTATTTACGTGCGCCTGGTCTTAGTCGGCAGAGAAGTTTGCAACTAGGGGCGTCCCCTCCGAATCACCCCCACAGCCCCAATGTCGGGCATGATGCAAGGGAAAGAGAGATGCAACATTTTATCAGATCAGGGCCCAGGAGATCCTTTCTCAAGCATGGAGGGCGCTACGCCGACGAAAATGCGGAAGATCGATCGTCTCCGGATTCAGGTGCCAGCGACTAAGAAAGGGATCGAGGGGGAACCGCCCGCTGCTCAGATGAGCAGTGCCCCTGTCTACATTGACATTTGCTTTCGCAGTGTCGCTCCCTCGTCTAATAGTTTTCGGTTCAACAGCGGTTGGCTCAGCTACAGCAGCGTGCTGGGCGTGAAGACCGTCCTGTTCGACGCCGTAAGTGAGCTCGTGAGAAGCAGTTGTAGTAGTAGTAGTAGCAGTAGTAGTAGTTGTTGTAGCAGCAGTAGTAGTAGGGAGGCAAGTAACAAGCAAGCGAAGCTCTTGGGGCACCGCGTGTTTGAGGGAGGGTGGAAAGATGTCACTGAACTGACCATGAACGGCACAGAGAAGGAGCAGACGGAGGCCCTGAGTAAAACGTCGACTATGATGATGAGGCTCGGCGTGGCCAACTCGAACAGGCACGAGATCAAGACAGAGGTGAAGGTAGTGATGACGTTGGTACCTTCGCCCTCCCTGACCGTGCCGGACTTGCTCGAATCGGTGTCGGGTATGTTTGTGACAAAAGGGCAGGAGTACTTCATCCTGCAAGTCATGCTGGACCTAATGCTGGAGGAGGAGGATGGCAAGGACCTGACTCCAGATGACAAGGGGGGGGGGGATGACGAGGTGAGAGGTGGAGAGGCGAAGAGGCGCGAAGGACGAGGACAACACATTTCTTATTAGTTAACGTCAACGCCCACCTTCATGCTGCGACCCGCTACGCTCGTTGCAGGATGAGATTGTCGATGCAGGAGGGGTGGGGGGGGGGGGGAGGGCACGAGGAGGACCAGGGTTACCGCCGACCGCTCGAGGCAGGGCAGCAGTTGGAGGTGAGAGTGTCTGTGCTGTGTGTCCGGTAGATTAGCGTGACATCACACTCACATCAAAATAACATCACATCACATCACATCACATCACAGCTTCGACAAGGACGAGAGCGGATTGGAGGGAGAGGACAGTGACGAGGACGAGGATGAGATTTTGTGGCTAGACGACGAGAAGCAGAGCATGCGGGTGCTTTTCCCGCCGTCGGTAGACAGGTGCGAGCAAGGATGAAACCCAAAAGGCAGACGAGAGGACGAAGCGGTGTCAACTTTACACACGATAACTAAGTACGCTATTCTAACTCGGCAACGCCATCACCATGTATTTGACTCACTGCGCTCGTCGCAGCGGCTCCGCAGCAAGGACACCTCCTTCTCCGAGCTGCCTCGCCAACCCCGTCGTCCTGAAACTCCTTCCTGCTTACATGCTCCCTCCTCCTGTTATAAGGCTTAGAATTCCCTTCACCCAACACACGATGGACATCTTCCAAAAGCCCTACACCGCCTACCACATGTTCCTGAAGCAGGGCCGTCTGAGCTGGCGCGTCGTTAAGCGCTACAGCGACTTCGCCGAGTTCAAGGAGAAGCTCGAAAAGAACGATGCAGGCGTTCGGAAGCTCGACTTGGACGGCCTCCCTTTACTCCCCTCGAAGACCCTCCCGATAGCGAAGGTCGCGATGAGCGAGACAGTCGTACAAAAGCGTCGCCTAGGCTTAGAACGTTACATGAAAGATCTCCTGAAGCTCCCAGGCGCAACAGACAACGTCGAAGTCCTAAGCTTCCTAGGAGTGGTAAACTCCTCCCGCCACATCACGACGAAACCGTCCAAAACAAAAAGCTCCAAAGAACTCACACAACCTTCAGAACCAACCAGAGGCGTAATCCACATCTCCCAACTCCGGGGAATGATAAAATGGGGCGACCTGGTACTTTTCCGTTGTGCCAATTCAGTTTCGGCAGCGCAGCGGCTCGCCACAGGCGCAGAATGGGACCATGTAGCATTAGTTGTAAAACGTAGATTCAGTAGAACGTTGGAGCTATTAGAGTCAACAGGTGACGGAGTGGCGGTGTATCCTTTGGTTAGTAGATTGAAAGCGTATGGGACGGAGTTTACGAATTATATGGCTGTGAGGAGTTTGGTTCATACGAGGACGTTTCAGGAGGTGAGAGAAACCGATTGGGTTTATTTACCAACCAGGTTGTTATACGTTGTTTCAACAATTATCGTTCAAACCATTTTCTCACCTCTCTCTCTCTCTCTCTCTCTCTCGTCCACTAAGTTCGAAGCAATGTGTGACTTCACAGACTCAGTCCTCGGCGTCCCATACGGTTTTAATTTCCGCAAGCTCTTCGGCGCAATCGGCATAAACAAAAAAATAGGCATGGGTACAAAGGACAAGGATAAAGGGGACGAGAAAGTCGACGATGAAGAAACAGAAAAACCAGGACAAGGGAGTATCACGAGGAATAACATTAACAGCATGGGAAGAGAAACTGAGGAGAGTTCAGGTACAGTGTCCAACGTCCAAACGTCATCTACGGAGAAACCTCACGGTTCAGGAATGGGTGGAATAGCAGGGGTAGGAACTTTAATATCCTTCTCAGATAAGAAAGATTACTTCTGCTCTGAATTGATAGCCGCGGCGCTTAAAGCGATGGGGATAATGTACGACCGTAGGAACGAGTTATATTTCTGGCCTGGGGAATTCGGGAAGGGCGGGAGTCTCGATAAAAGTTTAATCGAAGAATGCGAGTATGGTGAAGAAATGATTATTGACTGTAAGGTTCTGGAGATAGGAAGCGCGAGGGTCAGCGTGCAGCACGAGACCAATTCAGAGGGTGTAGACGAGGGAGGAGTTTATTAGAACCGTTGTTTTTCATAATCGAAGGCTGAAATAATCATCAAGGTTTAATGTTTTTGAAAAGTTAAAAAAAAGTGTAATAATTAAGCCTCGTTCTTTTCCCCATTCTTCTCCCCGTTCTTCTCCTCACTCTTATTCTTCCTCTTAATCCTCTCCTTCCAAAGCTTAACGATCTTAACGCACTCCTCCTTCCCTCCTATTCCCTTCCACTTCTCAGCCAGAACTTCCCTCTACACGGAGCGGAGCCGAAAACGAGTTAGATTTGTTACTTTGAACACACACGTTTCATATTACATAACGACGACTCCCCTCCCTCTACACGTCCCCCCTCGTCTCTCCAAACGCTCCCTCACGTGTGTTGTTTTTCTCTCACCTTCTTAATTTTTTTCTTTAAAATTTTACTAGAATACTCCACATACTTATCAACATAACAATCATAATCACACGAATAACTATAAAGCTTAGCTTTATGTGCTACGCTTAAATTTTCCGGTAATGGCGTATGTTCGTATTTCAAGATCGTGGAGGGGAGGGAGGAGGGGGGGAGGGGGATTGTTAGAGGACCGTAAATGCTGTGGGTTAGTTTGTATTCGAAGGTGGAGGGGAGGGTGGGGGGGAGGGTTATGGAGAGGGAGACGGGGGGGG
The DNA here is from genome assembly GCA_030267945.1 of Triparma strigata. Lineage (NCBI taxonomy): Eukaryota > Bolidophyceae > Parmales > Triparmaceae > Triparma > Triparma strigata. Next base: position 21,087 of record BRXY01000213.1, read on the forward strand.
GAGGGTTGAGGAGGAGGAGGAGGGAGGAACGTGAGGAGGTCATTGAGGTCTTTAGGGAGGCGTAGGAGGATTTTAGAGAAGTCAGGTCTTGAAGGGGGGCGGGGGGGGAGGGGGGGGAGGACGAATTAGAACGAAGTGCGTGTAAAACTGGAAATGGTAGCGCACAACGTTCTCACCTTCTTCTGTTTCAGTCGTCTTCGGTTTTCTCCCTCTCTTTTTCGGCGAGCTGCTCTGCAGCGTAGTGACGTAAAAGTCCCCGTTCTCGTTACCCAAATTCGAGTCGTTAGACTCCTCAGGCACCAGCTCCGTCTCAACGGTTTCTCGGAGGTCTACGTCGTCGACGAACTCGTCGTCGAGGTAGCAGCTTCCGGCGTAGCTTACGACAGAGTTGGAGGAGGAGCCGGAGGAGGAGGCGGGAGGGACACCGGAAGAGTACTTCGCAAAGAGGTAGTCGGTGAAAGAAGGGAAGGTGGAGGATTGGAGGGAGGCGGGGGGAGGGGCTTTCTTCGGTTTCTGCAAGGGGGAGGTTGGGGAGCGAAGCGAGGAGCGAAGCGACGTGTCAGAAACCTCGTAGCAGCGGGCATCAAAATTTCCATCTTTCGAATCAGTTCAAGAATTAAATGCAAAAAACACGTGAAACCTGCCTTTCTCCTCTTACAAAAAAAGTCGCGTTTCTCACCTTCTTCGGCGGCTGCTGTTCGTTGTCTTGTGTGTTTGTTTCCTGGTTTATTTGTGTTGACCCGATTCCGTCCCCCTTGGTCTCCCTTTTATCCTCCTCTTCATCATCATGAACAAGGGTTAACCCATCATTATCTTCATCATCGTTACTCTCATCTTCATCTGAATCTTCGGGGTCGGCTGTGGGGGGGACGTTGGAAGAGTCACTTACGTGGACGTAACGTGATAGGACGGTGTTTATTGAGGGAGTGGAGGAGAGGGAGCAAGTGAAGACGATTAAGGATTTTGACATTTTTAAGGAACCTTTTAGAAAATAAAACTAACCCTAACGGTGGGGTGCGGAATGCAGTGGTTTGTGTCGTCGCAAATTTTCTTCAATATGAGATGGAAACGATTTATTGCCTGATTTGATATTCCAGGGATTGGAGGCAGATTTCAATACCCTCAATTATCATAATTACACCATATTTACGTTCGAGAAACATTCCAAACTTCCTACATTTGCATAAAACCATAATCTTTGAATCCTCAAAATGATTTCCCCCCTCCTAACTCGTCCAATCACCTCCAATCTCCGTTGTTTCACCTCTCTCCCCTCCTCCCTCCCTCGCGACCTCCCTCCCCCTCTCCTCCACTCTTACCTCCTCTCCTTAAAACGTCCCGAGAAGATAATCTTAAAACTCCCTCCCCCACCTAAAATAATACCCGTAGACGTCCGTCCCATGTCAGAGATTCTCTCAACCTACGGCAGAACAATCGACTCTTACGTAGGTGAGGATCCTCGTCCTCGAACTTACATGATGTGTCCTGTCTGACTGTTCTAACGCTATAAAAACAAAACACCACTTTCACGAAAATATTCAAGACGGTACACCCGCACGCGTTCCTTCAGAATACATAAAATACGTCCCCTTAAACGACATCCTAACCCACGAATGGTTAGACTTTGAAGAATCGGACTTTGAGATTGAATATAATTTCGAGAAACCTAAAATTGGATCGACGGTTATTTGCTTTATATGTAGAGGTGGGGTTAGGTCGAAGATGGCGGTTGAGGCTAGTGGGGAGAAGGGGGTTGAGGCGGTTAATTTTTTGGTCGGGGCGGAAGGGTGGGAGAAGTATTTTAAAGAGGAGTGGGTGCCGGAGGCTGTTTGAATACGCAACAATGAGCTTTTTGTTTTTGCTTTTCTTTATTTTCATATGAGAAGCATAGTGTACGTTTCCCGCTGTCGTGTACGTAATTGTTGTTGTATTTAAATGTTGTTTCCCCTTCCTCTGAACCCCTCTTCATTCTGCTAGTCCCAACCTTAATATCGCCGATGCCATCGCAGCCAACAGCGATACGAGGAGCTTTGCGACTGACTCTTTCGTGATCTTAACGCCGAGCATGCGCCCTGCGAACTTCGGGTCGGCTTTAAGCGCTCGGATTTTATTTTCAATTATCGAGACCATTTTGGTGCTGTCGCCTTGGCCTTTACCGTCCTCTAGGAGATAGCGGATTCTTTCGAGGTCTTTGACGAAGTAGTCGTGGAGTTGGAGGTTTATTTTCACTATGAAGATAAGGCATGTAGTGAGAACTGTTATATTGAGAAGACTAAATGCCATCAGGACTACGACAACCATCTCGTCTTCTGGTGTGTAAGTGAATGATAGCAAAAGGAGGGCCGCTATTGTGGGACCGGTTGTAAGAATCAGACCATTGTTGGTGCCCTCGTAATGTACGAAGTCCGTGGCCAATTCCTCGAAAAGGTAATCGTGAAGTTTAAGGGAGATGTTCAAGGATTCTTCGTCCTTGGCCATGTTGAATTCGAGGTGGTTGGATACGTGTTTTTTATCTGCCTTGGGGCTCCAATCACCGAGATAAAGCAAAGCTCTCTGTGTCGAATTTTTACGAAACTTGATGATTGACCAAAGAGCTTCTGAATATGATGACGTAGAGCGGTAGTATATCGCGAAAAAAGTTCCATGCATCCCCAAGGTGCAGCCTGCACTTATAGAAATGAGGAGGACTGTCTCAAGCGTTGACGGCCACGGGTAAATCTCACGAGCATAAGGGTATGCGAGTAAACCAACGCCGTATAATATGCCAACAAAAACAAACATCGTTTGCAAAATCCAACCGCTTTTGTACGGATTGGACCCATCTTGAATTTTTGCCTTTGCCATGGTGCTCAACCTACGGATTGTATTTCGTCTATCAGCTTCGCTGACGTCAAATTGCACGGGTTTTTGACCGCCCCTGTCTCTCCCTTGTTTGAGAGAGCGGAAAAGATCGTGTGCTGAAATCCATCCATCCTGCTGCCTCACACGCGAGTAGCGCAGGCAGCAATAACTATAGTATGAGGCGTCTGTGACACTTACTCCGTCGGTTGAATTGTTCTGCCCTTCTCCCATCGATAAAGGAAGACAGAACCCAAATGAGTAGACGAAGAAGTACACACACGCTCCAAACTTAATTCCTTCTCTGAAAACTCCATTTGCAAGCGCCACAAGGGTGGGAACACACACCAACAGGAATGTATTCACGGCGGTTACCACACCGACCAAATTCTTATATAACGTCATTCTCTTTGTGTGCAGGGGTCCTGTTCCGTAGTATTCTTTTGGGAAAAGATGTTCCAAGAAGGCCCAGCCGAGACAGAAAGTTAAGGAAGCCCATCGTTTCAGAATGTATTCAGTTGTGCCCGGGAGCTTGCAGGTTCTGAGCTTCTCGTCGTATGTGTTGATTGCTTCTACTAAGGAGGCGCCGTCGACGAACTTCGCAATCTTGGGAGTGTCTGCAACCACCTCGATAAAAGCATCAAAAGGAAGAACTGACCCGGCTTTGAAAAGCGCAATATTGAGGTCAGAAGCATCGACAATGCCATCCCCGTTCTGATCTAATACTGAATGCCAGTCTATTATGTCGCCTTCTCCTTTGTTGACGCGACGGCGAACTGAGGGTGATGCTGGGGTCAATTCAGGGGTCGGGAGTTGGCCTGCACCTGCAGATGTTTTACCCTGCTTTGTTTCGCTTAGGGGAGCATCGAGTTGATGCGGGGGTATGTGGTTGTCGTTCCCCGCTATTTGCGGCTTATCGGGATGTATCATGAACGTCTTTCCCTTGCCCCTTGATTTATTTCCTAGGAATCTACATAATTCTCCAAGCAGAAAAGATGAATTCGATTTGACGGAAATTCTTTGCATCAACGTCGTTTCAGCGCACTGAATTTCGCTGCGAGCAAATTTATCCTTATAATTCTGTGCCAGTAGGTTTTGTCCTTGCCCCGCTGTAATTATACCTACTAAGAAGCAAACATCCCATAACTGTCCCTCCTCCTCCGTGCCCTCACTTCACTCAGAGGCATCTGTAACTGTCCTTCCGTCCTCTCCGTTCGAATCCATCACGAAAAGCTAAAATCATGGAACGTTCTCGTTTGCCGTCGGAAGTTGAAATTGCGGCCAATCCCATACAGAGAAGGTCTAGCAGGCTGGAGGTGCCGCTTGGTACCGACGAAAGCTTCGCTGAAGATTCCAACCCCAAAGGATTCGACCGCTCCGTCTCTTCGTCCCACGAAAAAAGAAGAGAAAAACGAAGAAAGAGAGATATAGAAAAAATCAGGAAGCTCCACGTGGAGATGAAGCTCGTGCCCACTTCATACCACCAGGTCGTCACCGCCGTCGTTCTTAGATCAAATGAAGAATTCAGAACCAAATTCAAGTATTTCATGTCGGGTGTGTTTGTGGTCATCTTACAATACTACACTGCTTGCGGTGTTTTGAGAGGGACAGAGGGCACGTCCATGGACCCACCGGACCCACCGGAAATCCTGAAATGTAAAACGGATGAACGGAACGGATTTTACGACAAGATTAAGTCCATGTGCAGACCATGCGAAGATGCGGACATGTACTTTTGGACATCATGCCAAGACGAGGTTTGTGGGATCTTGTCAAGCGATTTGTACAGCGAATGTCCAAATTTTGATTATGGAGATGGCTATTATTCTAGAAGTTCGCACATAAAAAACGTCCACCTCACCGATGTCATGGCCATATTTCTTTGTGCATCTGTCATAGCCTTCAACGTGGCTGCTGAAATTAAAGACATCAACTTCTGTGAACTTGCGCTCAGAAGAAAATTACAGCACACCAATAAGTGGTGGGTCCGCTCACTCCGGTTGAGGGGGTTCTTCCGCCAGTTTGTGTTGGTCCCACAGTTCGTAGATGCTGTTGTCGCGATCATTTTAACGCGAGGAAGCGACGCCATAGCTGTGTGTTACAACACAATTGCTTTAACTTTCATACTGCAATTCGACAATTTGATTTATTCGGCCATTCTTAGTCATGACTCTAAAGAGTATTTTGAGAGGAACGAGGTTATTATTATGAAAGATATATCGCCAGCAGAGAACGCGGAATTACTCTTTTTGAAAAACCTGTACTTGATCTTGGTAATGGTTGTGGTTTATACAGAACTTGGCACTTCGTATATATCTTCATATGTACAGCAAGAATTATCAAGTTTCACATACATGGCCTTATTATTAGATGCTCTAAGTTGGTTAGGAATCTGGATCCTCGCTCCACTAGTTATGGGCATCGTTAAAGCAACTAAGTCGATCAAATTTCAGGAGAGCGACGAGGGTGCTCTTGATGTGAGAAGTCCTCGAGACGGATGGAACAGTGTCAAGTCGCTTTGGAAAATAACTTTTCGGGCTAATATGTTTGCCGGAAAGGTACAAATTCTAGAAATTGCCCTGTCCTCTATTCTGGATTTTATTTCGAGGGAGTACAAAGGCTCATTTTTTTTCGGGTTTCCGGGGATAAGTATTGTATTTGTTTTGGATAAGAGTCAGTTCTATGTTATGGCCAATTTCTCCCAAGATTTAAAATATTTAACAAGTGATTTCGCGTTTTTCGTTCGGTTGTATTTCATCCCATTAGAAATCACATGGTTTGAGGGATGGTTCGATGGGAGTTGGGGTTTCTTTCTCGAGTTCATCTTGAAAGTATTTCTCTTCTGGTTCCAATGGGTAACCGTCCCCACATTTCTCTTCTTGCTTACAAAGTCGAGAATCGTTCCGTCGCTTTGTCGCAACTGTGGCCCACGAAGTTCAGATCAGACTGCAGAAGAAATCGTACCCTACGACGCGGAAGAAAACGTACTTGGCGACGCAGAAGAAAAAGTACCCGACGACGCGGAGGAAGACGAAGACGAAGAAGAAGAGGCAGAAGCAGAACCCGAGGCAACCGGTGCAGGAAGAATCATACAACACGAGAGGCAACACCAGCATGTTTTGTAGAAACTAACGGGGCGGGGATTCAAGTGTAAATTTAAGGGGAGTCAAAAAGGGGGGGGAAGGGAGCGTTAAAGAGGTGGGGAAGGGGGGGGTTGGCAACAGGGGAGGGGGGGGAAAGAGAGAACGAACGTTGGGAAAAACGCCAAATTAAGTTTTCCCCACGTGAAGAAAAAAACACTCACACATTGAAGAAGAAAAAAGAAGAACAAATACATTTCTTTTGTACCCTAAATGTAAAATATCGTTCGTTCATCCTAACACCCCCCTCTCTCTCTTAACTCTTCACCCCCTCCGTCTCCCTCTCAGTCTCCCCCTCCCTCTCCCTCTCCACCCCAACCCTCTCCCCTCCCCCTTTCCAAACCTCAAAATCCTCCTGCAACCCCTCCCCAAACGTCCTAACACTAAACCTCAAAACCTTCCCCATAACCTTACTCCCAATCCCACTCATTAACCTCCCCGGTATAATTTTCTTGAATTGTTCCGACACAGGACTTTTTATTATTAATGAACATTCGACGATTAATCCGTCTTCTTGTGGCATGATATTTATTTTTGTCGTGCAGTTTACTGTGAATTTATTGTTCGCGTAACGTGCTATTGAACCTCCGTCAAGACTAAGAATATTGCGTTAGAAAAAAACACAACGAGATTAAGTCAGTGTAACATGATTTTTGTAAATAAGTACAAATACATAATTAACGTTCTCACCTAACATCCGTAACAGTAATAACACTCTCAGGTACATCCTGATTCAAACATGCCTCCGCATGTAACGTCGGTACGAAGTTCGCTCCGAACAAAGAAATCGGAGACAATGACATCGTGAAGGAGGATGGGGAAGTGGGGGAACGGGTTATGGTGGAGTTGGGGAGGAGGGAGTATTCTTCGAGGGGGAGGGAGAGGTACTTTTTTATGTAGGAGGGGGGGGGGGAGAGGGGGAAGGTTTGGGTTGTGGAGGATTGGAAGGTTATTATTTTTGAGGAGGGGATGTAGGGGGTTGTCAAGTTTAGGGATTGGAGGTTTAGAGGAGATGTTGGAGTGTTACTGTTGCATGAAAGTGAACGTTGACCGTTAGGGTTGCGTGAGCTAGAATAGTTTCATGGCGGTAGGGCATGGCCGTAGGGCATGGCGGTAGGGCATGGCGGTAGGGCATGGTTCATGGCACAGTTTCTCACCTTTCGAGTTCAACATTGTTGTCATTTGAATATAATACACGTCGACTGTTAAATAATGACTGTGTATTAATTGTAAATGTTTCAACAATAACGATAAACGATAGAACAATCAACAGTCGTTGTATCAACATTTGTTGTAGCATTCTTTGAGATCGCTTCATCATCACCGATGCGGTGGTGGACTGATATCTGATATCTGTACAATATCTATTCTATTTCAATTGTATTAAAATAAATAACGACAACAGGTTGTAAGTAGTAGTGGTATCCTTGCAGAACTTTAAAAAATTTATAAATAAAACGAGTCTGGGCGCTTATAATGAGGTCTTTTGTTAAATTTAATATTCCTGGAAAAAGGAAATCCATTAAAATTCACAAGTTATGGTCTTCTATACACTACGTAAGTGCTGCACTGCTGTTTCAATGCAATTGTGTTGCCTATAGACTTTATAAGTTTTAATGAATATTCGTGTAGTGTATCGTATATTGTAATAAACTTGCTTTTTCATTACAATTGATCGAGTCGGCCCGTAGCATAATATATATGTAATATAGTAATCATGCAGTGCCATTTCATCCTTAGGGTTTCATCGTGCCATTTCAAGGGATCATTTACCTCCATCTGTCGAAGGTTGCAAGCTACCAGGTGTCCATGAATGGTCATGAATGGTCATGAATGGCGAATGCAATGGCGAATGCAATGTACGCTAGGCTAGCAACGCTAGGCTCTGCAAAAAGGTCGAGGAGAATGACAAAGTGGACAAAGTCACAGAGGAGAGGCTACACACTGATACTACAAACTGATACTACGCCATGCAGAAGGAGCCAAATCAATTCTAACTCACTGTTTCACTTTCACCCTTCTATCTATAGTTCAAAAGCTTCCCAAGAACACTCAAGTAGCTGCTGGAACATTCTTCATATTCGCTCTTGCTGCATACCCTGTCATATCTAAAGAGCAGAAGAAAGGGCACGATCTATTCTCACAGGAGAAGCCGGCTGCTGTAGAAAAGACGGAGACCGATAGAGAGAAGCTGAGACGGCATTTAGGATAATACAATTTACAACCCCACTACTACTGACAGTCCTATACCACTACTATACCACTACTATACTACAACTATACTGCAACAACATATACAACTATACTACTACTACAATGTCATCAAATGACGACGACTACAAAACTTTCCTCTTCGGCAAAACTCCACCACCGCCATCTCCATCCGCCACAACCCCAAACTCCACTCCTCCCCCCAAGCCCCAACTCTTCTCCCCATCCCTCAAAACCTTCAACTTAACAATCCTAAAACTCTACACCTTCCACTCCTCCCAATGCTCCAAAATCCTCCAATCCCTCCTCACCACCTCCCACCACATCTCCCTCCTCACCGCCTCCCTCACCGAAATGTCTAAACCCCCCCCCTCCACCTTCCCCAACTTCACCGGCCCCTACCTCCCCCCAACCTCCCCCTTAACCCTCTCCCCCCACCCTCTCTCCCCCCCCCTACCCCCCCCCGTCTCAACCTCAAACCTCCCACCCCACCTCAAACGTTCCGACCTCTCCCCCCCCCTCTCCTATCTTGAAAATTATAGACGAAATTTATTAAATTCCTTACTAAAATCTTACAAAGAATTAAACGAGGTGATATCAAAATCCGTCCGGTTCTTAAAACAATACGATTCGCATGTTATTGATGGGGAGATTGATGTGGAAGAGTATTTGAAGGTTAAGAGTGTAGTTGGGAGATTGGTGGAGGAAGGAGAGTTTAGGAGGAATGTTTTGGAAGGGGTGGGGAGGGGGGAGGTTGAGTGGGCTAGTAGAGTTTGGGTGTGATATAACGGCTTTATAAACAACAATCCTCAACGGTTTTTTTTTACATAGTTTACAATTGTTGGATTGGGGTGTTTTAATACCTAATCCTCTTTCGGTTCTTGGTTCTCGTATTTTCCAGTGGACCATATGAATGCCAACATGTCCTCTTCGCTCTCTGTACGTTCTAGACGACGCGGTGAAGAGGGTACTGTTGATGTGAGTGATGGTGGGGGTGGAATCGAGGAAGGGAGTGACGATGGAGGTGGAATTGTAGAGGGACGTTTTGACGGAGGCGGGATTGAAGAGGGACGTTTTGAGGGAGGTGGGATTGAAGACGGTCGCTTTGAGGGAGGTGGGATTGAAGAGGGCCGTTTTGACGGGGGCGGAATTGAAGACGGTCGCTTTGAGGGAGGCGGAATTGATGAGGGCCGCGTTCGTTTCGATGGAGGCAAAATCGAGGGAGGTCGCTTTGACGGAGGCGGAATAATTGAATTACGTTGCTCCGTTGGTAGTGGAGTCATGGCGTCAACTTCTTGTTCCACTTTCTTCTTCTCCTTCTTCTTCTCCTTCTTCTTCTCCTTCTTCTTCTCCTTCTCCTTCTCCTTCTTCTTCTTCTTCTTCTCAAGCCCCTCTGCAACGCCAACGACACTATCCTTCTTCTCAACCCCATCAATCGTACCACCAGACTTGGTTGCAGTTTTGCCGCCACTTCCCCCTCCTCCCTTCCTTACATCTAGAAGTCCCTTGGAATTTGCTCTAATGTCCAGCTTGTCCATGCTTAGCAAAAGTGGGTTCTTAGGGATTCCAACTCTTGAACTTCCTGAACCTCCTGAACCTTCTGAACCTCCCAGAACAAGACCGCCTAACATTCTGTTCGTCACCACCTTCATTTCAACACCTTCTTCTTCCCCCACCTCGCCAAACGTTCCGAACAATCCATGAACGTTTTCCTCTTCCAAGTGGGCCAACAAATCGTCGATCCTATCTCGCAGCAACTTGGGGAAAGTTTTATTGATGATGAGCCCCTTCAAAATCCCTCCAGGATTGACATTCTCCAAGAAAGTGACTCTCACGCCTTCGCCTTCCCCCAAATCGTACACCAACCAGCCTTCGTACACCACCTCAGCCCGAACTCGCCCTTGCGAATGACTCTTCTTCAAAGTGTAGAGCTCCTTGTCATCAACGCTCCTCTTGACGCAGTACCATGCTCCGTCTAGTGCCGTCCCCTCAAAGTGTTCCACTAGATAATCTCGATCGCTGTAAATCCTTTTCATCTTCCTAGCCAAGTATTCGATGTTCTTGTTCTTTCCACCGACGTCATGACATTCGATCACTCCGTGGCGCAAGTCCTTCTCGTTGTTAAGGACCCAATTCTTGACCTTATTGAAGTCACAATAGTCGATGACAAAGACGGCTCTCATCTCGTCAATTGGACCGTTTCCAGTGCTACATCTCCGCTCTACCGTTGCGCCGCTGTAATCCAAGAACTGGGTCCATTTCTCGCTTCTTCTCGTATATAATTCCCAACCTGCTTCGTCGACGCTGCTCATCGCCATCTTCAACCAGTGCTCAATGAACCCCGCCCTGTCACTGGTCTATTCCTTGTTCATGCCTCTAAGTGATCCTTCGTGACGGTGTTGCTTTCCTACTACCGCACCGAACCAGAAGTGAATCGGCTTACTCAACTGTGATAGTATAAGCAGCGCAACACTCGAACAATTGACGACAATAAGCATGTACCCGAAAATGAGTTCGTTATAGTCGTCGGTCTTGTCTATTTCCACCTTCGTCAGTAGGGCCGCTAGCAATGTGAAGAAGAGACTGACCTGTGTAACGATCGCAAGATCGTCGTCACTCTCTCGTTCAAACGGCCTCCAATGGATGTACAATCCGCTAGTGAAGGCCGATATCAACAGACCAACAACAATCTGACTTGCCGTCCCTTGAGCGACGAAGACCAAGATACCCGACATTCCAAGCCTCCTCGCGCACTCAAATACCTCAAACCACCATTTGTCGAGCTCGTAATTCTGCCAAAGGAAGCTCGTCTTTTGAATTGTTGGGTCGAAATCACGGTCTACGCGTCGAAGTTTTTTTCGACTTCGAAATAAGACAGTGGCGTACAGAGCTGGGATGCCAAGAGGGTAGATGAATACCATTACAGATGCGTAAGTCTTATATTTGACGTGTTGTGGGGATCTACAGTCGATGGAATGATCGCGAGCAAGCCAGAGATGCGGGTCGTCGCCAAACTGTCCGCAATTGAAGGTGTCGAAGACGGTAGTGCTGACGCTTGCAAAGACGATGTAGGTGAGGGTCAAAAACGCACTCCAAGACGTATCTGCAAGCCGACTGAGACTCTCTCTACTAAACCTTTTGGAAAATTTTGCCAAGAGGTAACACAGGAGGATCAGAGCTGAAACTCCGAGCGGAACGATGGTCTGGACGAGAAGCTTGGTGTAGAAATTCGTTCTTACTAAACAATCAATGCGAGCGAGCTGAATAGCGTTAAGATTGGCAACAGACGAGATCATGCGCATGAAATTCTCAAAAATGGACGGGAACCGAACCTCTAAAACTCCCTCAAAGCTCGTTAGGATCTGTGAAAAGGACAGCATGATCTTCCCCTTCGTCCTGACTCGGTAGAACCAATGGTCGCGATTCACTTGCGCAGCTACAAGGGAATTTGTGACCCTTGATGTGGTTGAACTTTCACTTTTGCGCTCTCTGAACTCTTGCAGGCGGTCTCGACTTTCCTTCTTCTTTCTCTTGTAAAAGTAGACAGATGCGATGAAGACTACCCCCAATGTGACAAGAATTGCTGCAGTCTCTGTCGGTATGTGGAATCTGTCGTCTTCGCAAGTTATGCAATTTCCGAGGAAATCCTTTGCGTAACCTTGAAGACATAAGTTGCAAATTGGTCCAGTGTGACCATCCGCGCACTGCTCGTCAATGGGATTTGTGGAGTTGATGGTTTTTGTCGACGGTGACTGAGGGCAAGCTTGCTTGATATAGCATTTGACGATATTTGAAGAGGTGAAGTTGCTCCTCCAATAACCGCGGTTGATAGGGAGGTCTCTCATAGTCACGCCGGCGTGATCGCATTTCGTTCCCTCCGGGCAGCTTTGACAGCTCCCAATCAAGGTCTCATTGGACTTGAGGGAGCGAAATTCGCCCTTGCTGCATATACAAGAGAGCGGCGAATTCGCGGGCTCTGATGACTCAATGGGGCCTTTGTATGATTGGATGGCACCTTTGATGGCGTGTTTATCGCAATTTTTACACCCCTCGAGGGAGGTTGACGATTTGAAGAAACCAGTGGCGCAAGGCACGCAAACGCCATTATCCAGCATCATTCCTGGATCGCATGTGCATTCCAATTCGCTTGAATCCCTATTGATGGTCTTGAAGGTCTTTTTGCAAACGCATGCAGATGAGCCTTTTTCGGAGGTTTGGAAGTCAGGGCATTTCGTGCACTCAGCATTTCCTACTCCGTCGGCAAATTTTCCCTGCTCACACGCTGAGCAGGAAGAAGAGGCGACGCCAGAGAAATGTCCGGGTTCGCATTCTACACAAGTTGAGTTGAGTGCATTGACATACTTGCCAGGTTGGCAAGCAAAGCACGTTGGAGAGCCAGTGGTGGAACTGTAAAAGCCTTCAGGGCAAAATTCGCACCCTGATAATCCGATCCCTCCGGTGGCCGTAAACCTTCCGACGGGGCAGTCAAAACAAGCGTTTTGCTCTTCGTCATAGTAGGTACCTGAAGTACAACTCAAGCAGTACCCTGATCCGGCGGGAGAGTACTCGCCTACGTCAGTTTTACATGGCTCACATCCTGTAACATTGCTTGCTCCAGTCATTGTGAAAGTGTTCTTTGGACAGAGCTCGCAAGTATTGCTCGTCTCATTGTGATACTTGCCCGTCAAGCACTGCTTACAGAAACCTGATCCAGGCTTTGAGTGGCCGCCGGGAGGGCAGGGCACGCAGCCCTGAATGTCACTGGCGCCAGAAATATTATATGTGTTTTGGGGACATAACTGGCATGTGTTGGTGGTCTTGTTGTGAAACTCTCCAGTTGAGCAAAACTCGCACGCCGCAGAACCAGGCAGAGAGTGCCCTCCTGCAGGGCAGGGTGTGCAAACAGTTTGAGCGCCCAACGAGAATGTGTTCTCTTCACAGGGAACAAGGCCAGTGTGATTGGCGTTGGGCCTGAATTTTGCTGGTGCGGTAAGACAGGCCCTGGATCTTTTCTCGTCCGAATATTCTCCCTCTCCTGTACACGCAGTGCAATTATATTGACCATCGAATACTTTCTCTTCTGTTGACGTCCAAATCAGTGACTCGTCCAAGTTATTGCAGCCTGTGTTATGAGTGCAGCCATTCTCAACCTCCTCTTTCGTGCAGAGCCTCCCTCCCTCAGACTTGCAGAAAGCCAAGGAGTTGTTATAATTAAGAGAGACTTCCACACACATCTGAGGTCCGGTCCATACATCGCAGTAGATTCCGGAGGAGTAGTCATTTTGGTAAGGGCGTCGTAGCCAACCAATTTTTTCTGTGTCTGAGCAGCACCTGAGCGGTAAATTATAAAATTCGTCCACCAGCTTTGACTCCATATCGTTGCATTTCTCAAACTGCTCATTAATCCCGCCTCCGCACGCAGCCCATCGCTGATGTCTGATTCCAGCGCTTGCTTTGCCAGCAGGGCAGGGTGAACAAATCGAGTTGTTGAATTGCGTGTAGATTGCATCGATGAAGGAGCCCGCTTCACACGCTGTCGCGCGCTTACACGACGTTAACCCAGGCTCATCGGAGTACAACCCAGGTCTGTCGCAGCTCCTTCTTTCTCCGCCAACGCACGCAAAGCCAACCTCGCACTTTTTTGGCCATCTCGAATATTTGATGCCGCTCTTTCAGGAGTCGTATAATATCCGTCTTGAACGACTTGTACCGTTCCTGTACCTTTGGGGCAATAAAGAGCAACACTCCCGCACGGTCGTTCTTTAACGGTTCCCTTAGGGCAAACATAGCCTGGTCTGCAATTGTCACAGTGGTCTTCACCGAAGTCGCTTTGATATTTGCCCACCTCGCAAGCCGGGCAGCTTTCTTCGGGTTTAGGGTTTCCCTTGTTGCCGGTCTCGTTCTGGTATTGACCAGCTGAACACTTAATGTGGTCAGTTCCTCCAGGACAACGGTAGCCTTTTTCGCAGATCGTACAATTGCTTCCATCGTTACTGTATTTTCCCGCTAAGCATGTGGTCACATTATCACCTACACAATGATGTCCGATTGGGCAGTCAACACACTTAACTGCTCCGCTAGGAGAATAAAGGTTAACAGGACAAGCTTCGCATGAACCCACTCCGTCATAGCTGTCTGAGAATGTGCCCGGCTTGCAACTTTGGCAATCATTTGATGAGTCGTGCATCGAGGGTAAAGAGGAACCTGGAAGAAATTTACCAGCCGAACAGGCTGTGCACTTCGCCGCTCCTATTTCTGCTTCTGGACCTCCTATTTCCGAGTATTTTCCTGCCTCACAAACAGAGCAAAGGCATGAGCCTGCAACGCTATATGTTCCTACACCGCAAGCGCTACAGTCGCTCTCAGAGTCATGATTGGAGGCAACTTTTCCATCGTCTTCCAAGTACTTTCCGGCCAAGCAATCCAGGCAGTCCTCCTCCGAATCATGTTGGCCAGCGTCAGTACCTTGGCTGGTGAGATATTTGCCGGCGATGCATGTGGTGCACGACGATGATCCCTCGACGCTCTGGTACGTTCCAGCATTGCAGACTAAGCGGTTGTCTTCTGATTTGTGATTAACAGCGTAAGTGCCGTTGTCGCTTAGATACCTTCCAGCATCACAAAGCGTGCACAATCCTGAGGAAACACTGCTGTACTGTCCTGCAGAGCAGACTAAGCAGTCGCCCTCCGAGTCATGTTCTTCAGCATTAATGCCGTCGTCGGTAAGGTACTTGCCTGCGACGCAGACTCCGGTACACGACATTGATCCCTCAGAGACCTGGTACTTTCCAGCGTCACAGACTTTACAGTCACTCGCCGAGTTATGTTTATCAGCGTTTTCGCCGTTGTCGCTCAGATACTTTCCCACACCACAAAGCGTGCAATATCCCGAGGAAGCACTGCTGTACTGTCCTGCAGAGCAGGCTGAGCAGTCGTCCTCCGAGTCATGTTCTTCGGCATAAGTGCCGTCGTCGCTTAGATACCTTCCAGCATCACAAAGCGTGCACAATCCTGAGGAAGCACTGCTGTACTATCCTGCAGAGCAGACTAAGCAGTCGCCCTCCGAGTCATGTTCTTCAGCATTAATGCCGTCGTCGGTGAGGTACTTGCCTGAGACGCAGATTCCGGTACACGATGATGATCCCTCGGCGCTCTGGTACTTTCCAGCGGCACACACAGTGCAGTCCATGGTGGAAGGCAAGGTCGAATATTTGCCCTTTGGACACGCAGCGCATTGCAATGTCCCATCGATTTCGGGCAGGCCATACTTGCCGGACGGGCAGTATCCAGATCTGACTTCTTCCAATGAGAGCTCTTTATTGTGCCACATTTTGAAGTAGGCGATGGAGCCGTCAAAGTAAATGTCGAAATAACTCCGACCAAGAAAGTGACGGGTGCGAGTGAGAACATAGGGAGTGTGTCCGTCAGTCTTGGTTCCGGCGAGGTACCCATTCTTATACATCTTCATGGTGCTACCAGACACAGTTACAACCACATGCGTCCAGGCGCCAGCGTCCCAACTGCTCGCAAGTAAATCCTTGTACGCGGAGCCCCGACGAATATTCCACGATATTGTGGAGGTGCCAGAATAGCTTTCTAAGGCAACAATATCTTCGTCTCCACTGCCAAAATCAAAATATGGGTAACCAATCATCGGAGCCTCCAAAGTTATTAAACTTGACGAACGTCTCGAAAGAAGTATTTCCGCCCCACCTCCAGTCGGTGAAATCGAGGTAGTCGTTGCTCCCGTCAAAAGATATTCCACTTGCAGAACATGTGGGTTTACTACAGCCACTACTGCATGACGTCTTTGGGGTTGCAACAAGAGTGCTGTGTGATGCTGGTGTAAGAAATTTATGACTTTGACGTTACGTATTACTCGTCTCACCTGCCTGGAGAAGAATCGCTTATGGGGCTATCCTGTGTGCAACCTCTAAAATCCCAATTATGAACGAGAGTTATGCAAAAGGATGAGCCAGAGTAGCTTGTTAACCCGTCGGAGCATGTTTGACAAGTAGAGGAAGATGATGCTCCCGTAGATGAGCTGTACTCTCCAGCTGGGCACGAGGTGCATGAGGAGGCTGAAGATGAGCTGTACTTCCCGGCTGGGCATGCTAGCTTCGGGGCATTATCACTATTGTCTGGAGTGACGCCCCAACAATTGCAATTGATGCAAGAACTTGATTGGCCGGGGCAATAATAACCTGCAGGACACGTTGTACAAACATTTGCAAGCAAAAATTCGCCCGAGCAGTATGTGCCCGCGTAACAACTTCTGGCGATCCTCACAGAGAACTTCGTCAAGACGAGAAGTAGAGCGAAAAGTGTCGATCTAAAGATCATACTTTTCCGCCTGTATTAAGAGTGGCGTCGAGGGGGGGGGGAGGGGGGGGCACGTGGTTAGTTTATTTATACGTTGACGTTACATAGAGGCTCATGGTTGTGATGTTTTCATCTCCGGCATGAAGCCTTAGCGAAGGGGCCAATCGTTTTGTCCTTAAAATCATAATATCCGAGAAATTAAGACTTAATCTCCGCAATATTCCAAGATATTCGATTTTTTATCAACGACGGGACAAAACGATTGCCACTTCTAGCCATCACCCTGCAAGTACCAAGGGTAAAAGAAAATCATGCATCACATAGGGTGCATTTGGGGGAATATACCATAGGGGCTGCTCCCCCGTCATGTTCGCGCACTTACAGGGTCTGCATTACTTGTTGTTCGTTAAAAGAAGAGGTTGTGTGTACTTTCGCTCTGCTGGATTGTCTGTGAGAGGAGCAGCAGGGTTTTCATTGGGTAAAATATCCTTTTGACCCACAGCTGCTCCGTGGTGGTGGCCAAGAGGAGCACTAACCAAGAGTGAATAAAACTAAGCAAATGTTAAATACATTTTGTTATTCTTAAAAATGTTCCTAAAAATCGTTACACCACTCGTTATCTCCTTCGTAAACTTTAAGGTCGTCCTCAACTCCCGCCAGCCCCTTCTCAAAGTAGAACATATCAGTCTCCCCCTGCACTACAGGCACGTAAGGCGCCTCGATCTCCCCCTCCCTCAATTTCTCGAAATCAATCGTCTTAAAATAAGGGTGAGCATTTGGACTACTCGCTTTACCTATCCTATTAGAAGCCGGCGATAAACAAGCGAGGAGCAAGTTTGCGGCTTCAGGGAACTTCTCCTCGAATTTAGGATGTAGACTTAACTGTCCTTTCCCCATCCCGATCATACATACTTCTTTAAAAGTCTGCTTCAAATTCCCACCAGTATCAAAAGGATTCCTACCCATATACATCTCGAACATCACGCAACCGAACGCCCACCAGTCGGCGGAATGATCGTAGCCTACTGACATGCAGAATTCGGGAGCCATGAACTCGGGGGTACCGCACATTGTGAAGGCGAGGAGGGAGATTTCGGTACGGCCGCGACCGACTTCGACGACTGCGGGGAGACGCTTTGCGAGGCCTAGGGGTTTTATGGGGGGGGGGTTGTTAGGGGAGGTGTCCATGCGCGTTGGTTTTTGTTGTTGTTGTTATTGTTGTTGTTGTTGTTTAAAAAACCCTCACCTAAATCAGCAACCTTGAGATACCCCTTCGTCGTAACCAAACAGTTCTCCGGCTTAATATCCCTGTGCACGAACCCCTTGCTGTGTATGTGCTTGATGGCCTCGGTCATGCAGGCTGCGAGGAAGGTTGCGACGTCGTTGTTGAGGGTGCCTTGTTCGATCATGTAGGACATTAGGTCGCCGCCTTGGACGAAGTCAGTCAGGAAGTAGAGGCAGTTGGAGTCTTGGAAGGGGAGAGAGAGGTTAGAAAGAAATAATAGCAACGGTCCTTGTTTCTCGAACCTTTTTAGGTCTCTCACCTGAGAATGTTTCGTAGAGTTTCAGGACGAAGTCGGAGGAGCAGGCTCGGAGGACGTTGCGCTCGGCGACGGCGCGGAGGCCCTGGAAAGAGAGCGAGGACGAGGGCGTCGAGCGTTAGGATTTGGGTTAGGTTAAGTTATGCAGACGCCGAGTCTCTTCAGAGGTCTACCCCAACACTGCTCCTACCTGCTTGGCTTTAACGAGGTTGGCTTTTGAGAGCTGTTTGAGGGCGAAGTGGGATTTACGGACTTCGTCTTTTACGAGGTAGACGCAGCCGAAGGTGCCTTGGCCGAGGACGGCGACTTTGGTTAGGTTCTCGAGCTTGAAGTCGCTGCGTTCCCAGAGGGACTGGGTTATCTCCTCCTTGGTCAAGGTTGACAGGGTCCGCTGGGCTGAGCGGTAGCTATTTTCCAGGGCCTCCATGGCGAGGCAGGACTGAATTCTTCGGAAACCGACCAGGTCAAGACTCCAGAGAACGCAGTCTGTCATGCACACGGCCGAAGCGCTGCGTGGGGTTGCGAGCGGGTCCTTTGTTAGGCCTACCGATTGCCTGCCCGACCACATTCCCAGCTCGCTGCCTTACTTTCGCTCATCTCACCTCCTCTCGATTCCGTAAACCAAACTAAGCTCTCCGAAGACTCCCCCACACTTCTGCTCCCCCACTGGGACCCCCCCGATCATGAAACTAATGGTCCCGCTCTCGACGATGTAGAGCTTGTCCCCCGGGTCGCCCTCGTTGCATACGGCGTCGTCCTTCTTGAAGTGCTCCTCCTCCAGTTCCTGTATGAACATCTGCCTGACTATGCTGTGCGTTCCCTCGAACATGAAGTGGTCCATGGCCATTTTCATGGCCAGAGTCGCTGCCTCGGACTTCCTCTGAAAGGACGGCGTGAAGGATGCGAAGCTGTCCTTGTCGCCCAGGACGTGCTTGCTGAGAAAGTCGGACAGACCGGTGCTGTAAAGTTGTCGGTTCTTGCTCGTAGAGTGGCTCCTCATGCTGCAAGGTGTTGAGGAGTTAGAATTAGAATTAGAATTGTGTGGAAGAGTAGCTCAGCGATGAGCACCATCATCCCGTACATGTGCCTTCGTATAATATCACGTGGGGGTTCTCGGTCGCTTCGCTCACTCACTGCTCCACCGGGCTCACCTTGACGCGCTGCTGGACTCCTCCTCCCCTCCAAAGTCGGCTCTATCCGAGGAACTAGCACCTTGCGGAAAAGAAGAATAGAGGATTGTCTTGATATCGTCCGTCACGGGAAAGCTGCCGCCGTGACTTTCTGTGCCACTACCGCTCGTGTTCTTGCCGCTGCTGCTGGCCGGCCCTTGCCTCCTGCGGGCCTTTGGCCGGGGGTTTCCTGAGGCGTCTGTAGATATATATATATATATATATTGATGCGTGTGTTAGGATTCCTGTATACACACATCCACGCAATACCACACCCGATCCACTCCACACCAATCCACATCCACATACATGCTCACCTTCACTTCGTTCTCGAAAATCTAGACCGTCTAAAGAATTAACCACCATTTCGTGCGCGTACAGTTTGTTTACACCGTTGTGGAGTTAGAGAACCCTACCTCCAAACACATCCCACAACAATCCAACCAAAACGACTCACCTCCGCTGTCGTCAATCATAGCACCCGCCCCTCCCCCGATCCCCCCACCCCCAACCTCGGGGAGCTTCCCCCCAACACCACCAACCCTGAGCACTTTCCCCGGACTCTGTACACTAGCTCCGGCACCCATCCTAACAAATAAAATACAAACCCGAACCCTCCGCAAGCGAACTCGACAAGCAACTATACAAACCTCCCCAGCAGTAGATAACCAAACCCTGCTGTGCTTCACAAGGCTTCTTCTTCTGACTCGCGTGCGTAAGTCCCTTCAAATAAGCCTTCAAGGTAGACACCGGTGAAGGGGGGGCAAGCTAAAAATATCAACTGACAACCAGATCGAACTCAATTCCTCAACTTTTTTCCAAATCCGGAGAGTGAAAATCATAGATGCTGGGGGGACAACGCCGCTGGATCAGATACTTTACAAAAGTGAGGAATCCGTCCATTCCGGTCCGCAATTTTTTCTAATTTTTGCCTGGATCGTTTTCACTTCCCATTTCGGCACCGCTAAGCCACCAACAGTCCGGGCCCCCGCCGTTATTCATCACTTATCAATATATCCCTGACATCTCGGTCGACGACGTGTGAACATTTTTCTGACTCACCCCCATCCCTCACTCGCGCAGGTTACCCCACTCAAAACTTCAACACTCAATCAAATATGGGAGGAGCTGTCAGCGTAGAAGAGGCCACCGCCGAAAACAAGGATAAGCTTATTGAAAGCCTCAAGGGCAAGGCCACCGAGATCCTCGGCAAGTTTGTAAGTAGTTCAGTAAAGATTCCTGGTCCTTTAGCTTCATATATATCAAGTTTTTGTCCCGGAGCGTTGTTTTGTGGTGATGATCGTTAGCCCTGAAAGTAATCCGCCCTCGTGCTCCCCGTGTAACCCATCATATTTCAATATGAAGCCCCCGGATACTTTTGTCGGTTGAGCTAGAGTGACTCGGTCTTCTAATCAATATTAACCCTCGTGTGCAGCCCGACAACAGGTGCTGCAAGTACCTTATTCCCTACCTCGATAGTGAGGAGGGCAAGGCCCTCAGCAATGAGGACCTCCTGACCTTCTACCAGTGCGTCAGGACCGGCATTGACAACGAGGACTCTGGCCTCGGCTGCTACGCCATGACCCCCGACGACTACACCAAGTTCGGAGGTTTCTTCAACGCCGTCATCCGTGATTACCACGGCGATGCCACTGGCACTGCCGTCCACGAGACCGACTGGGATGCCTCTGGTGTTGGAGAGGGCGGTGTCCTTGACGTCAGGAAGGTGAGGAGGGAGTAGTGGAGGAGTAAATAAACACCATCGTTCAACCTTCCCCCGCCGCCCCTCCAAACTCACCCCCAAACACTTCCCTCCCAACAAAACACAGCTCGGCTTCGACCAGGAACTTTCCATGCGTGTCCGTGTCGGAAGGAACTTGAAGGCCTTCAACCTCCCCGGAAAGATGGACCAGGCCGAGAGGATTAAGTTCGAGCAGCAGATGCTCGGCGCCTTCAAGGCCCTCTGCGACAACCCCGACTACGGAGGAACCATCTACTCCATGACCCCCGACTTCGGAGAGGGGGTTGAGAACCCCAACAAGATCTCCGACGAGAAGTACCAGGAGCTCGTCGATGCCCACGTCCTCTTCAAGGACATGGACGCCGACCCCTTCCTCAAGTCCGCCGGAATCTCCTCCGACTGGCCCTACGGTCGTGGATGCTGGCAGTCCGCTGACGGCCAGTGCATCATCTGGTTCGGAGAGGAGGATCAGCTCCGCATCATGTGCATGAAGAAGGGATTCCTCCTCAACGAGGTTTTCGACAGGCTCAACACCATGCTCAAGACCGTCGAGTCTATCGACGGAATTGACTTCGCCACCTCCGCCGACTACGGTTACGTCACCTCGTGCCCCTCCAACCTCGGCACGGGCATGCGCGCCTCCGTGCACGTCAAGATCCCCAACTTGACCTCCGACGGAACCGACGCCAAGGCCAAGGAGGTCTGCAACCCCCTCGGACTCTCCGTCCGCGGAACCGGAGGAGAGCACACCCCCATCGGTGCCGACGGGACCGTCGACATCTCCCCCCGCGCCCGTCTCTTCATCAAGGAGAAGGACATCATCGAGAAGCTCTACAAGGGCATCGAGCTCCTCATGGCTGAGGAGAACAAGCCCAAGGAGGAGGCTCCCCCCGCCGAGGCGCCCCCTGCTGAGGCTCCCCCCGCCGAGGCTCCCCCCGTGGAGGAGGCCCCTAAGGAGGAGGCCCCTAAGGAGGAGGCCCCTAAGGAGGAGGCTGCCTAAGCGTTCAGAATATTAGTTTCACAAATTAATTAGAATAGAAGCACAGAGGTAAAGATTGGAAGGAAGGAGGAGACTAAAAAAACATTTAAGACAAAAAAAAATTTCAGAATAGAATTTGATGATCCTATATGTATTATTAATTTGTTTTGTATTAAACGATTACAACTGACTCTCGTATGGTCTTTCATGGTTCCATATTTGACAACAGAATTTCTGCGCTCGTTGTGTTGTAGGCGTTAGAGACGGTGGTGGTGTAGGGCGGCAGCACAACGTCGACGTCTCGCTTGTTCTCACCTCCGCCCCCTTCCCCACTGGCTCTCCCCTGTGTACCACCCTGTCGTCAACGCCGTCTTCGACCTTGTTGAAGAATAGGACAGCGCTCCCCTCCCTCGGAGGGACTTTCAAGTCCAAGTCCCTGAATATCGTCCTTCCGCCCTCCGCGACGTCGTTCAAGTAAACAAGAAGCGTGGAAGTTCGGTCACCGCCGTTGGAGGTCGAGGGGGAAGGAACGTTGTCGATATGGTACGTGAACTCTCCGCCGGGGCCGTAGCGCAGCATCTGAATGTCCTCGAAGCGAGAAGCCTGCGACGACGAACTGCACAGCACTGAGACCGCCTTGGAGTGCAGTTCTTCTACGTTTTCGTTTTCGGTGTAGAAGGTTCTAGAAGTCCTGACGATGCTGGGGTTGTCAGAGAATGTCGGGCTTTTTGTCGACAGGGATTTGGATGTTATTTGCTGGTGGTGATGCGATGAGGAGTTAGAGGATAGGTGCGATGCGATGTTCCAATAGAACCCCTTACCTGAATGTACGCTCGACAAGTTGAGCTGTCCAGGAAGGACGGGAAGTAGAGGACGGCTGGTTCCAGGTTCAGAAAGAAACAATCGGTGGTTGGAACGAAGGTAGACAAATGCGGGGTTGTTACGTACTGGCGGAGGAGTTCAGGAGAGGCAGGCATACCGAACTTGGCATTGGTGAGATCAATTGGGAACAGATGTCTATCGATCGGTTTGATTTCTCTCAACGACGGAGGGAAGATTGACTCGTGCGTCGGTACTGCAGGTAGGCCCCACTTATCCAGTTTGTCTGCATCCTCCTCCTCTAGAGCGTCATTGACTGCAGGTTTCTGAATATGTCGCCCTCCGAATCCTCCCGAAGTTGCTGGGGTGCCCTTAGAACGCTTCTTGGGCGATTTAGCGTGCAGCGATGTAAGGCTGTATCCTAAATTATTAGTTGCTAAAAGGAGAACGAACCAAGCTATCGCCACCATGACCCAACACGCCCAATTTCTCAGAGAATTTTTATGTGAACAAAAGTAAACAGTCATATCTCATCTCATTTCCATCAGCTGACAATATTTCCGCTTGAAAAAACGGTGAGCGCTCTCGCACAACAATAAAATCTACGGAAAACACATCGGTGCTATCCTAAGAATACGTTTAGATACCTTATTTTGATGCTGTTTGGTGCACGACCCTTGCTGCGAAACTTGTCCAAATTACTAACCCTCCCCTCCACCTCCAACCGAATCGCAGATGCCCACTTCCCCTCCTTCGCCCGTGACCCTGCATTGCATGAGGTCTGAGCTGAGCGTCCTTCGAGCCCTTCCCTATCAGCCTCCACCCTCTCCTCCTCCTCCTCCTCCTTCAAGCGGATCGATGTACGACACCCTGCTAGACACGTACGATCCGCCGAGCCCCGAGAGCGGCAGGACGAAGGGAATAGTGAAAAGTCTCAGGGTTAGGGCCAAGACCCTCGCCAAGTACGTTAGCGAACTCACCGACGAGCTGTCGATGGAGCAGGTGAGAACGAGTTGCACTAAAACCGCCACGCAGTTCTACTCCCTAACATGTATCCTCATGCATCTCACTTCGCTCGCTCGTCGCAGCTCCGTGCCCAGTCCCTCCAGAGCAACATGAAAAGGTTGACGTTGGATCGCTCACGACTCCAAACTTCCCTGCAGGTGTCGAGTGAGCAGGGCGCCGCCATGGAGAGCGAGAAGGTCGCGCTTGTTCAGGAGGCGACTAACTTGAAGGTGCAGTTCGCCGAGGAGCTTAGTGAAGTCCACAAAACCTACTCCACCCAGTTATCTAGTCTGAACGAGAAGAACGTTAGCCTCAAGTCGGAGTTGAAAATAGCGCAGCACAAGTGCATAGAAGTGGAGTCCTTCCTCAGCTCCACGCCCGGCCGTAATTACAACAAGCTCGAGGGTGTTCTGGCCGAGACGAAGGTGAGCGAGTAGATTTATTCGGCCTCTAGCACTAGCACTGCCACTCTAATGCTAATTCATCGTATCGCTTCGCTCCTCGACTCTTCTTCGTCGCAGCTGAGACTGGCCCTGGCCCAGGCGGAGAGGGACGAGTTGGAGTTGAAGTGTGAAACCTGCAGCATGTGCTCCGGAAGCGAGCGCGACTGGGAGAATGAGAGGCTCTTCACGGGGGGGGCACATGACTGTGTGCAGCCAACAGGTTATAAGAAGAATAAAAACTCTATGGCGGGGATCGGGAGCCGGAGGATATTGGGCGAGCTAAATGAAGAGAATGTAGGATAGGATAATCCATGAAAGAAATATATGTGTTAGAAGAATATAAAAGATGATTATCTATTCATTTCATTCGCTGTGTTTGTTGTGTTTAAAAGAACGGGTTGTCGTGAACTTCCTCGTCTGTCGCGGGGGGCTTGGGAGGTTCAATGACGGGCTCGATCTCCTTTGCCGGATTGGGTGGTAATGATACTGATACTGGTGCGCTGTCAAAATCTGTGTCGAACTCAGTGTGGTTGACGTCAATATCTACATCGTAAGATTCCAAATCGTGATCGTGGTCTTGGTGCCCCTCCCAAATGTTGTGTTCACTTTCATCATCGTCGTCTACTGAGCCTTCAGAGTCCTGCCTTTGCACCTGCAAGGCTTCGACGTGATGCTGCACGCCCATCGACTCGTTGTCGATCGTCATCTCGCCCAAAATATCGTTGACTTCTCCAAGTTCCCCCAAGGCCTCCTGGGCTTGTACGTTGGCCTGGTCAACGGTCCCTAGCACCTCGTCCTCCCCCTGCCCTATCACCTCGTCAAAGTCGTCGTCCACGAAGTCGCCCCTGTTGGCAACGAACTCGAAGCCGCCCTCCCCGTTGTCCATGAAGCTGGACTCGTTACCGTAGTTGTAGCTGTCGTCGTCCTCAAAGGCGTTCATGCCAAAGACCGCCTTCCACGTGGTCTTGGGCTTGAAGGTGCACTCTCGGAGCTGCGGGCAGAAAGCGGCGGCGGAGGCATCCCACGTTAGTATAGGAGTCATCTTTTGCTGTTGAATGCATATCATGCCTCCATTTTCTTACCTCTTCCTGCTCCTGCCGGCGCCTGACGGCAGCCTGCTCGTCCTTTGGCAGCATGTTCTTCTTCTCAACCCTCTCCTTCCCCTCCTTGTAAAGCCTATCGAAGCGCTCGTTCAGAGGCATCGCAACGAGCTTCGCCAGCTCGCCCTCGCCGTCCTTGATCTTTTTCTCCAGAATCTTGGGCTTGAAAGTGAGGTTCTCATCCCTCTCAACGTGGAACACTTTGAAGTCGTTCCTCTGCAACCTCTCGAAAACGGACTTTTCGCTGCCCGTCAGGGAGGATCGACCAGACTTCGCCTTTCGCGCCGACGCCGATACATTAGGGGAGAAGGTGCACTGCTCATCGACCTTCTTCTGCTTCTGATCCTCGATCCATTTCTCCCTCTTGGAACCCTCGACGCTGGCCTTCTGGTAGAGCCTGAGGCACGCCTCGGTGCCTTTAGTTGTGGCTGGGGGGGCGTCACCCTCACCACTCTCTGACGGGGGTGCCGAGGAGGTTGTGGAGGTAGTGGTGGTGGTGGTGGTACCCCCGGTGATGTTGATGTCCTTGTTGACGTTGGGCGCGAAGGTGGCCTCTGAAAGTTCAAGCTCCTTTTGGCGCTTGAGCCTCTCCTTCTCTGCGAGCTTGAACTTCTCGGGGTCGTAGAGCCTCTTCACAGTGGCCTCTACGCTCGACTTCCGCGTAGTGGTGGGACCGGTGGATTTCGTAGGGGAAGTCCTCGCAATGTCCGGCTTGAACGTGCACTCCCTCTCCTGAATGCTTTTCGCCAGCTCCTCCTTTTTCTTCTCGATGGCCTTGGAATACTCGAACTGCCTGTCGAAAACACTGCCGGTTCGGATGGTCTCGACGACGCCCCCCGAGATGGAGGACTTCCGGCCCGGGGACGTGTAGATCTTGGGCTTGAAGGTGCAGTCCTGCGCCTCCTCCTCCTGCAGCTGCTTCACTCTCTCCCTCTTCTTGTGGTCCATGGTCTTGGAACGGGAGTACATGCGGTCGAAGGCGGCGTTGGTGGCCTTGGGCGCCTTGTCATCGGTGGCGGAGGTCGACGTGCTGGAGTTCATTTCGGCTGTTAGGGCTGCGACAGACTTTGACCGCTTCTTGGCGCTGGACGTGAGGTTTGGCTGGGGGTTGGTGGGGGGAGGGGGGGAGGGTTAGTAATAGGTTGGAGAAAGGGGTTGGAGAAAGGGGGGCGGGGGGGGGGGGGCTCACCTGAAAGTTGCCCTTGCCGTATTCGTCCTCAAACTTCTTCTGCCTGAGCTTCTCCAGCTTCTCCTGCCTCTTCTGCGCGTCTTGATACAAGCTATTCGTGCGTGTTTTACTAGCCTTCTTCTCGCTAAGGAAAGAAAATCGCTGGGCGGGAGGAGGCGCATCAGGGGAACTGGTCACAATGTCTGCTCCAGAGGAGTATGAGTCGTGCCCCGAAGCCGGCTTCTGGTGCTGAGGGGCTGTTGGTGGAATGTTTGATGAAGGGGCGGTTCGGTCGTTTTCATTGTCTGAAGTAAGCAGGTCGTCGTCGGAGTCATTTTCGCCCGTAAAGCTGGTTTCGAAGTTTAGGAGATCGTCCATTTAATTTATTTCAGGGTTACGGGTGATGGTGTTGGGGTGGGACTTGATGAATGGAGACCAGATAGCCAGATGAACGACAATTGTTTTTCAGGAGCTTGCAAATTGCCAGTTTTCTTGTAGACAATGCGCCGCCTTTGCGCTTTCTTTCTGTGTTTGATTTGTGCGCATTTCTATCCTTCGGAATGTTTTTTAAAATTGTCCATGCCGGAGAAGAGGGAAAACACCAAACACACACAAAGAAACAAACTTGGGCCGACACCAAAGTTTTCTGAGCTCCGTGAAGCAGAGTACCGTGAAGTAGGCCGTTACCGTGAAGTAGGCGCTTCGGGTATCATTCACGCCTGGTCTTTTCGCGAGAAGCTTCGACAGATGAAAGGGAAGCAGCGGAGGCGGAGGAGTCTCAGAGGTTCCAATCGCATTGCTGTCGATACTTTTGACCTTAGCCATGTAGTTGACGTGGAGGACTTCGCGAAGGACGAAATGGAGCTGCAAAAGCTCGCCCAAATGAGGGTCCTCGTCGCTGCTGAGGTTGGCGGGGAGAAATTGAATTCGTTGGCGTCCGCGTTCCCGAGTTCTTATTCAAACTTGAGACTGCTTCGCTTCCTGAGGAAGTCCAAGTCTAGGAATGTTGCGAGCGCCGCGGCTCGCTTCATCGAGTGCATAAAGTGGAGAGAGGAGTGGGCCGTCGACGCATTAATAGACGACTGCAGACTGCCTCCTCGCAAATACCAGGAGATACGGAGGATGTTTGCGGTGGAGATAAAAGAGGTTGAGGGTGTTGAGGATACACTTCGGCGGACGACAGTCGTCCTCAGTGCAGACAAGTGGGATAGTCAGGGCCTTATGAGGGCGCTCGCTGAAGCGCAGTTGGAGCTGGACGACTTCTTGCTGTTCTGGATTATGCGGTACGAGCAAATTCACAAGATGTTGTATGAGAGAAGTTTGGAAACGCATGGGTTGGAGTATGCGGATTTGAGGTGCGAGCTAAAGGACCTGCGGTTGTCTTCGTTTTCGAGGCAATTCGTGAATGAGGTCGTCCCAAAGTGGCTGCAAATCACGCAGGACTTTTACCCTGAAACTTCGAACAAAATATACTTCGTCGATCCGCCGAAAATTATCACGGCGGTTTGGAAGGTAGTGGGGCGATTTGTGAAGAGAGGGACGAAGGAGAAAGTGGTGATGATGAAAACGTCGTAGTACGGGAAAACGAACAACAGAAACAATAGGAACAATAATAAAATAAAAGTCACATAGCATAACAAACAACGGCAAAGTTCCTAAAATTAAATCGCGGGAAGCGGTCCTCTACAAGTCGGGCACTCCATCTTAACATCCATCCACGTCGTAAGACAGCTCCTATGAAAAATATGTTCACAAGGCGGTATCATATAATTCGACGGATCGTTTACGTTAATAGCCGAGCAGCAAATAACGCAGTCTAAACCACCCTGTTCATCATCGGAACCTATAAGCTGTGTAGTTTCTTCTTCGTCTTGGGAACCTCCTTTAGGATGACGTGAATAAGTTCCGCTTGAATTAACTCCCATTTCAATGTCCCCACCTTCAGAACTACCCTCGTCGTTATTCCTCGCCGTTACCTGCCTCATTAATGTCTGCGGGATCGGCCTAGAATAATCGAAAGGCGTCGGCAAAAATTTAGCGGGGATGAAGAAACGTGTTCCCCACTTCATCTGAAGGATTAGCACCGAAGCTGTCTCATTTCGGTTCGGGTGTTTTATAGCGTTAGAAATGCAGATGGGGAATGAGCGGTCGTTGTCGTCGGGTCTCAGGAGACCGTTCCGCTACGAGACAGCCCTTCACTCACCTTGAAATCCCACCCATACAACTAATGAAAAGCATATACTAAAATCAATTTTAAAACCTTGAAAAGCCACCGCAACAAAATTACCACCATACCCAAACAGGTACAGCGGCAACATGCATCTCGTGATACTCATGCCGATTATGTAATGTATGTGGAGGGGTTTACGAGCTTCGGTGGTTACGTTTAGGATTATTTGTGGTACCCAGAAAGAGTACAGTAGTAGTACGCATAGGGATGTTGAGGTTTCACGGAAAACGTAGAAGAACATTAGGGTGGCGAAGAATGCGGCGTAGAAGCGGGCGTGGAGGAGGGTTACTTGACGGCGGGAGTTTTCGGGGGTTAGGTTGGGTTGTCGGGCGGAGTTTATTATTGACATGTATTTTAGCTCGATTATGGCGAAGATTAAGAGTTTGAAGAAGACGATGGAGAGGAAGGCGGTGAAGAGGGACTGAATGAAGACGCAGAGGGAGATGTGGAAGATCGTGGAGAGGGAGTCGATAATTCCTTGGGCGCCGATGCAGAGGATGGAGACGCGGGAGGCGGCGGAAGCGCTTTGGGTGTGGTGGAGTTGACGGAGGAGGAGGACGATCTGCACGAGGCAGGCGAGGGTCTGCCAGACGCTGTAGTTCACGGCCTTGTCAGTGGCCGATTCCCAGTCTATTCGGATCGCGGTTGTACTGACGTTGTAGGAGAGGGAGCAGGAGTGGGAGATTATGTCGCCTTCGAGCTGCATAATATACGGCTCCTTCTCCAAATCCTTCCTGGGGTCTCCCCCGGCGCCGGCTTTAAGCTGTTCCCTGACGAGCTTGATCTTCGCCATTTCCCCTCGAGGGTATTCGCCGACGTCGGATTGGAGGGTTACGGAGAAGTCGCAGCCTCGGACGTTCTTGAGGTGAGAACGTTCTAGGGGGGAGACGATGGCTTTGGAGGAGAAAGGGAGGTTGGCGAGGCGAAGGCTGGAGAGGGGGGAGGCTGGAGAGGGGGGAGGGGGCACTTTCGAGGCGTCAGGAGGGGTGGATGGGGTTGGAGTTTCCTTGAGGATCCGAGGTATTATGTCTTGGGAGAAGTCGGTATACGGTGGGTTATCTTCCTTCCCAAAACCTGCGACGAGGGTTAAACACAGCGGAGGAAGTCGGCAACACCGCTGCCTCATCTCTCACCTCCCGATTCAAGTAACTTCATCCACCCTTCATTCCTCCTAAATTCCTCCAAAATTCCTTCCTCATAAAACTGCGTTCCATAAACCTTCCCCCCCACGTCTCCAACCTCCTCCTCAACCAACCTCCTAACCTTCTCCTCCCACCCTTCCCCCCAAACCTCCACAACCGGAACATCCTCCTCCTTCCAATTCCCCACCAAACTTATCCTCCCGATGTCCACCACATGCACTCCCACGACGTACAGGAGAACGTCCCTGTTGCTCCCCCCGGCGTTCCCGTCGTAAATTTTTATCAGCCCGCGGAGGAGACGGAGGGAGGGGACGTGGGGGAGGGGTTTGGAGTACAGTTGGAAAGCGAGGCGGCCGGAGGAGGCGGTTAGGGGGAGGGAGAGTTCATCGTGGTTTATGAGGGGGGGGAGTTGGGAGGAGGGGCCAGGGAGGGGGGATTCGAGGAGGGAGTAGAGAGGGGAGGGGTCGGGGAGGGAGACGCCTGAGGAAGGAAGGATGGTGGTCAGGGGGCCGAATTTGGGGTGGGGGGTAGGGTTGGAGGTGGAGGGAGGGGTGGAGAGGGACCAGTGACCGCGGTAGTAGCCTGAAGCGTTGAGGGGGTAGCTGAGGTAGAGCTGTTGGAGTAGAGTAAGATGTTGATTAGATTAGGATTGTATTGGAGTTGGTGCTGGTTGCTGGTTGTATCGTCTATCTCACCTTCTCCGGCTCATTCGTGTCCTGCTTGAGCGTGTGATTCGAATGCATTTTATTGTCCTCTTTCAGCTCTACATTGCTCTCGTACACATTCGTCGTCTCGAAGTACGGCAATATCGAGGAGGTTACTAAATCGTTGTAGGCGTGCCGAGGGGCGGAAGGGCCGGGGTAGGGATTATTTACGTCTGCATCAGGATCATCAGAGGAATTTTTGTTTTTGCTGTTCTTGGACCTTTTTCTGCACGCAAGCAAGCACGCACACAAGCTCGCGGGGTTAGTGATTACAGGATATAGTTGCTGTCTGTCGCATCCTGCTCACGTAACCCTAATTTGGACCCTGAAAGGGGCCTGAAAGTCTCTCACCTTGCATGATCTAAATCATTAGGATTATCCATTAATAATAACGTCATTATAAATAACATTGCTAAGGACGCAAGGACGTTGATAAATGTACAGGTTAGAGAATATCACATCACTAGAATAGCGCGAGCAGTAGCAGTAAGAGCAGTAAAGAGCAGTAAGACACTCCTTGCCGGCGACATTCCGAAAGGTTCACTTAATGCACTGCATACGCAACATTCTTTGAACTTCTATTCCACTGGCTCACCTATTCGTAGTACACGAGCTCTCCGCTGTTGTTCTAGCCATTCATCACGTTCCTCAGCGTCATTTATCATGGCAAAGCGAAATTTATTAAAATAAAAAAGACTGTAAAATAAAAAAGACTAAAAAAGACACCTACGCCATGCCTGGACCCGTACCCACCCCCTACGCTAGTTTCTCATCTCCTCCTCCCTCTACATTAAAATTCCTCCAATGCGTCGGTCGCGTACGTCTCGATTTGTGCACATATTCAAGTGAATCCCCCCTCCTTGCCGAAATTGTAACGCTGCTGTCAGAAGCTGCCACAGATTCAGACAAGAAAACAGCGAAGAAAAATATTAAAAACGCGACAAACAAGTGTAGAGAGGTCGTGGACGGGTTTCAGGTTGACTGTAGTTCTGTGAGTAGCGTAGATTGTGTGGAAAGAAATTAAAACCCCGTTTGTGCCGCGCAAGTTATGAAAGTGCCATTTCGCCCCCACAAACTAACATTCCACTAACTAACATTCCCTTGCTCCACCCCCATCTCAAAACAGTGCGACGTCGAGATATCCGTTTCCTCCTCTCATGTCCTGTCAACCTCCGGTTTAATATGTTCTTCATTTCTCGACGCAGGGTGTTCAAAAATAATCGTCCCCATAGACGAAGGCTACGCCGCCTTAGAAGCTTCCTTATTACCCCCCAACCGTTTAATCGCTTCATTGAAGTCCGATACTCCTCCCCCTTCCTTCGGTAATCTTTATAATTTAACTAAAACATTAACGATCCTAACCGATTCAACTCCGTCAAGTATTGACTCAGCTTTAAATATTTTATCAACTCTAGGCCCGACTTCTAAAGTCGACAAGATAATAACCGTTTCCAACGCTGACGCTGAGACGGTTAGAAAATGGAACGAGGTTAAAGTGCAGACGTGCATGAACGAAGCGACGCCGAAAAGCATCGTAGAAGGTTATATGAGTATGGCGAAAACTGATAGGGATGATGGGTTGTTTACTACGGTTGTTACGAGTAGGAGTGGAGTTGCTTTGGGGTTGGTTTATTCGAGTTTGGAGGTGAGAGAGAGAGAGAGAGAGAGAGGACAGGAGGAGGGAAGGGGATGGGGATGTGTGTTTTTATTAGGAAGCGTTGAATGTGAATGGTGAAGGACGATTTTATACTAACGGTGTCGAGATTTCGTTGCGAGCAGAGCGTTGTTGCGGCGATTGAATGTGGGAGGGGGGTTTATTATTCGAGGAGTAGGTGAGGATGAAGAAACGACAACGTTACAACAGCAACGCTCGGTCTTTTTATACTAACGTTTCCACACACACGATTCATGACCATGTCGTCGCAGGGGGGGGTTGTGGAGAAAGGGCGATAGCTCCGGAAACTACCAGGATCTATACCGGATCGATTTGGACTGCGACGGGGACGCTTTGAGGTTCATGGTGGGGCAGAGGGGTGAGAACCCTGCGTTCTGCCATTTGAACACTTTGACTTGTTGGGGGGAGCCGGTGGGGGTGACGCATTTGGAGGAGGTTTTGGTGGATAGGTTGAGGAACGCGCCTGAGGGAAGTTACACGAAGAGGCTCTTTGAGGATGAGGAGCTGCTTAGGAACAAGCTCGTGGAGGAGGCGCAGGAGCTGAGCGAGGCCGTGGAGAAGAGGCACATTGCGGAGGAGGTGAGAACTGTGTGCGAGGAGCGAAGCGACGATGTATGAGATGGAGAACATGAACATCCCGTTCCCCGTTTCCCAACCCCTTCCGGCAGATCTAACTCAAAAAATCTTCACACTTCTTCAACTTTCGCAGCTGGCGGATGTACTTTACTTCGCAATGGTTAGGGCGGTCAAGGGGGGCGTGTCGATTGATGACGCTGTTAAGGTTCTGGACGAGAGGAGTAAGAAGGTTACGAGGAGGCCGGGGAACGACAAAAAGGAGAGAATCGAGGCAGCGAAGAAAATTCTGGAGGGAGGAAAGTGAAAGAAATATTGTGATTCTTTTGTTGGAAAATGTACAATAATTTGTTCTTTGTGCAGAATATGATCCCACTCAAGCAGAAGTCGGAGAGGGGGTTGGTGTTCCGACGATCTCAACTTGCTTGGACCTGTAGAAGTATGGGTACTTGACAGCGTAGTACAGCTCAATAGCAAAGCCGACCGTAAGGAGAAAGCCCAGGGTCGACATCCACCAGATCGAAGACCACTGCCAGGAGAAGCAGTGCTTCCTGTCTCCGTGCTTGAGAACGTGCATGCGCCTAATGTGCAGATACCAAGTATGCCCAGCGTACAATACTCCGCTGCAGAACCAGACCAGGCCAATGTCCACCGGCGTTTCGCTGTGACGAGCGAAGTGACGAGCGAAGTGACGAGCGAAGTGACGAGCGAAGTGAGTCAAATGGAAGGTTGCGTTGATGGCGTTGAAAATGACGGGTACACGCCTTCTCACCTGTTCCTCGCCTCCGTAGCGTTCTTCACAGCCATAATTCCTGCGCCGACCATCATGATGCTGAAGGCTTGGTTGTATCCTGATAGGGTTGTCCTGCGGGTCGGAGGCGAGCAAAGGGACGAGTTAGGAGTAGCACATAATCGCTTCACGAGGCGAGGCAGCGATTCTCACCTCTCCAAAGAAAAAATCATGGAGGGGTCTAATAAGTCTACGACAATATCTTCATCCTCGCCGAGCGCAGGGTGCGTCCATTGCGTCTTGTTCTGTTCACTGTTGTAGTAATAGACGGAGCCGTCTTCCTCTGACACTACCTCTTCCCAGCCCTTGGGCATCTCGAGCGCCGATTCCTCCATGGTGCCAGCGCCACCGTTACTTGCGGCCCTCGACCGCATGGCAACAGATCGAGCAGCATTACGTGTCAAGTTTGTGGGCAACGCACTCAGCCCATTGTTGACTCGGTCCTGTGTTTTGCGAGTGTGTGTGAGCCTAACAGTTATTAGGTGCTAGACTGCTCACAGTATTTGATGGAGTGAGCCCAATCCTAACAAACGCACCTGCATCAACGCCAGAGCAATATCACCCCCAGCTATGTTATTTTGGGTCGGTCTTCGCCCGCTTGCCATGGGGCTAGTCGCCCCGAACGTTACCGACGCCCGCTTGTTCTGCGAGGGCTTAGGAGGGTGGTCCATGAATGAAGAAAAAAAACAGGGAGGAACTTTGGAGGAAGTTTACGAGGCAAGAAAGGTTACAGGCGAGAGTGAATTTTGGATTAAGCGGGAGGGGGAGTTGCAGCAGTTGTTTTTTCAATAGATAGTTGTGGTGCGTTTTCTGTAAAAGAACCTGGATACGGAGGGATAAGAGAAGATGGTAATGGGAGAAAGGATCTGCTTTTTAAGGGATTTCGAGAGATTTTGATTGAGGATTTGGCTGGTGAGGTGGCGGCTGAAGCAGAGAACGATTCCGTCGTTTCAAACCCTTCAGCTCGATTGAAAGTACGCTTCTTTGCGGCGTTACATTTTTGCGGTCATTCTAACGCTCCGCATCCTGCTACAGCAACATGAAAACGAAATTCTTGCAGCTGTGGCTTTCCTTGGTCTTTTTCTCAGGCCTTTCTGGCACAGTGCCGTTTGCCATGGGCTTCCAGACCCTGTTGTCGCCGGTAGGAGTCTATGATATCGCTACTAGGTTGAGGTGAGGTTGTGGGTGGGGTGGGGTGGTGGGAGGAAGGGGAAGGGGTTGTCTGAAAGGCTCAAGTTTGAGCCAGCCGCGGGAGTCAAGGGAGGACACACACACAAACGCTAACACGCATAACATCGTAAATATTGCAGGTATACGTCGCCGGACGACATGGAGCTGGGAGGGATAGGTGACGACTGGAGAACGTTTCGTGCCAAGCTCGTAGCCCAAGAGAGGTTGGTCGAGAAGGTACAAAAGGTACAGAGGGGCAAGGTCCGAAGGGCCAGGTTCCCCAATTTTTTCAAGGACGCGCAGGACACGGAAGAGGTAGAGGAGGGGGTCGATTTTGGCGGAGAGGGGAGTCTGGGGGGGGGAGCGGGGTTGATTGGAGAGACCTGGGCGCATGAGCTGACTAGCGTTGAGAGAGGCAGTGTTCTGCTCGCTAATGAAAACCTCGGAGGAGTCTTTATGCAGACCGTGGTCCTAATCCTAGACGTCAAGGAGGGAGGCGGGGGTGCCACTGGGGTTGTCGTGAACCGACCTCTGCAAGGAAACCTACGGGAGGTGGCCAAGAGGGGTGGGAATGTCAATGTCGCTTCTGGCATGCAGAGTGCCTTCGCCTCGTCTCGGGTAACCTTCGGAGGTCCTGTGAAGCCGGAGGAGGTGAGATGGATATACTGTATGGATTGTGTTGTGTGGCTTGATGGATTGCGTCTTTTTTTGTGGGTGGAGGGCTCAGTCTAACTCCAATTTACAACCTTGCGACCACCCCAGCTGGCTGTTCTTCACTCTAACCCGTTGGCGACCGGGGCCAAGGAGATCACGCCAGGAGTTTTTTGCGGCGGTTCCGAAAGCCTGAGGAGCCGGTTCCGTGGAACAAAGGCGCTCTTCGCTAGGGGACACAGTCTGTGGGTTCCGGGACAACTTGAGAGAGAGCTTGACCGTGGGGTCTGGTACGTCGCTTCGGCGTCCTCGAATTACATACTGCGCCACACACAAGGAGGCAAGCTTGCTGATCAAGAGGAGGACTGCCTCTGGAGCGACATCATGAAGGACTTGAAGAGCGCCTGAAGGCCTGAAGGGATGATGATAAAAGGCTTTTTTAATTTATAGAATCTAATTCGTTGTTTGTTTTTATACATTCTGAACAGCTGCTGCTGCCGCCGCTATGTCGGCAGCGTTCTGCTCCACCAGCTTCTTGGCCTTGAACTCCGCCTCCCAGGTCTCGTCAGCGCGGAGGTTCTCCTGAGCAATTGCGTTTACGAACATCCGGGCAGCGAAGATCACAATCCAACCGATTAACGCCATGAGGACGACGCAGGCAACTAGTGTGGTGAAGTTCATTGGGATGGTTGGGGATATGTGGGGGTTATGTGGGGTATGGGGTGTTGTTGGGTGGAGCGGAGTTGGGGGTTGCCTTCGGGAGGGACTGCGGCGAACTTTGTGCTCAAAGCTTAAGGTGAGATTCGTACACCAGGAGGCTCTTATTCGGTTCAGTAGGGTAAGGTGAGTGTTGTATTATTCGCGAGATCTGGTGGACGCGTGCGGAGCTGAAAAAGGAAGTAAATGAGTTTGATAGTTTTTTTCCAGGGAATTTATCTCAAGACTGAGGTATTTTTGTGGTCAATTTTGTTCATATTATTCACCTTAAGACTTCTCAAAGTATTTTTATGGTCTTGAACTTTCTGAGAAAAGTCCACCTTAGCCGATTTTCAAAATAGATTTTTATGATTAAAAGTTTTACAGAAATAATATGTTCTATATTTGCAATACTGAGTACATTAAGTTATCTACGAGAACATTATTTGGCCATTTTGGAGCCTATTTGGTTAATTTTTTGAGACCGATTTTAAATCCCTTTTTTGTCCTTTTGAATGAAATATTGTTCCTTTAAGAGGTCTGAAAGCGAATAATATAGCCAAAACTAATCAAGAAAAATTTAAACACTGAAATCGCTCGAAAATCACGTTGTAGTATAGTCTCGCAAATTTCCTTTACGGTACACACTACTACTATATATCATCAACAATCGGGCACATCAAATATAGAGCTAACGAAGTATTATTCATTGAAAACCAGAACATCCAAAATTTCCTCCTTGTGCAGTTGAGCCTGAACTTTCCCCCCACACACCTGAATTATCCCCAACACACGACGCCACGATGTCTGAAAGGTCGCCAACGATTGATGAAAGGTTCCTCGCCATATCTGCGAAGTTCGAGGCGCAGGAGAGCGCCATAGATAAGTTGACAAGGTCTTTGGAGCAGGCCATGATGAAGATCGAGGATCAGGGTCAGACAATCAAGGCGCAAGGGCAGACGATCGAGGATCAGGGTCAGACGATCGGGACGCAAGGGCAGACGATCGGGGTGCAGGGAGAGAAGATCGATCTGCTTGAGGGGGAAGTGAGGGGCCTGACAGAGACAAGTTCCTCGTCCAGCTCACCGACTGGGGATGTTCAAACGGGGAAGTTGGTGAGGAGGTGGAGGGTAGTGTTTGCTGTGGGAGCGCTGGCGCCGCATGCGTTTACTTTGGCTTCGCTTAAGTACGGGGACGTGAGGTTGGTGGCTGCGTCTACGATGTTTGAGTGGTTTGGTTATGTTTGCTCAGTTGCGGCTGCACAAGGAAATCCAAGGAACTTCGGGAGCAGGAAAGAGAAGCTGTTTATTGGACTCTGTTCGTTGTCGCCAGCAGCTTATTATGCCATTCAAGCATATGCCTTAGGGTCGATGCGTCTTTTGATCCAGGCGTGTGCCAATGCATTGATATTCCCACCATGCTTCCTTGGCGGAGCTAAACTCTACTCAAATCTCTCTGATCGCAAGCTCGGAATGTTAATTACGGGGCTATTCAAGTCCCTTCCTGGCGCCCTGATTCCGATGCTCTACATCAGCGCCGAGTCACTCCGCTGCATCATGGACTCTACCTTTGATGCCAAAATTGACGATAGGGCGTTTATTGAGCGCTGTGGAAATCCTTCTCAGCCCACCTGGTGGGTATCAGCATTCTTAGCCGTAAGTTGGTGGTTGACCTACGCCCTTTCCCCCGTGCTGCCCAGCCATAGAACTCCGACTTGGAGCGACGTGATGAACCTCAACATGGGCAGGATCGAAGGGCTGCAGTTCATCCTCTTTTCTACTTTCTCAATCGAGGCGCTGGTCGTATACGCTCTTATAGACGAGGACGGCACAGAACTCAACGATATCCTAGAAGGGTTGATTTACGTCATGCTCTTAAACTTCTCCATCCTCTTACTCATTGTCATCTACGAGTACATCATAAAACCCGCCATCTGCCGACCCACAACCCGCTCCCACGCCGCCTCCTCCATAACAAGTCAAGACGCTGTTCACTTGAGCGCCACTAGCAGCAGCACCATAAACGCCCTCTAAGGTATAGAAAAAACCAATTTAAGATTCGAGACCAATAAGAAAAGTAAGAAAAGCAATCGCATTATCGTCTGAAAAACCAAAAAGGTGCTGCTTGAGCCAACATTAAATTAAATTGATGCGCCCCTCTTTCCCGCCCCCTCTCCTCTTCTTCAAACTTTTTTCATTTTAATCCACAAATTTGCCCACTCCTCTGTACTCCCACCGAATCTCTGCGCTTTTTTAGTCGGAGTTGGGGTCGTGGAAGTGGAACTTGGAGGCTCCGAGGGCTCCCATGACGGTGTCGAAGATACCGAACTGCCCGGCGGTGAGGGATCCGATCATGACGCAACGGGGGAGGAGCCCGTTGGTGCAGAGCTTGACCATGCCGACCTCCCCCGCAATCCTGCCCAGGCGGGTGAAGATGGGACCGTCGCCTCCGGCTCCGGCCTTGTTGACCATGGAGAGGAGGGTGTCGGCGGGGTGAGAGATGATGGCGGCGGCGACTCCGGCGATCACGCCTGATCCGAGGGAGACTCCAAGGTTTCCAATGGCAGGGGGATTCGCGGCGCTGGATCCGGTGGCGTTGTAGATGGAGTCGGCGGCGGCTCCCTGGACGGCGAACTTGGCCATGGTGTAGGGGACCTGCTTGAAGAGGATGGGTCCCATGCCGGCGTAGAATCCTCCGATTCCCTCCGCCTTGAGCATCTTTCCGAATCCGTCGGCGAGGCCGTCGCAGAAGTCGGGGTCGGAGACGGACCTGATGCGGACGGCCTCGAGGGGGCAGAGGAAGACGTCGGCGATGGTCTCGGCGCAGGCGGCGGAGGCGAGGTAGATGGGGGTCTTCAGGGCCCACGCCTTCTCGTCTCCGAGGGCCTCGACGGCATTGATCTTGAAGTACTCAACTCCTCCGAACTTGAACCAACCCTGGATGAAGTATCCTCCGCAGGTGGCTCCGAGTCCAGTCAAAAGAGCGCCGGCTGTGGCGCGGGGGGTGGGGGGGTTGGGGGGGGTTAGAATATGGCTAGAACGAAAGCAACGAACGTGAACCAGAGGGTGTGCCTTGTCAGCTCGACTCACCTCCCTCCTCGGCAATGATGGTCTTGGTTCCACCGATGAGGCCGGAGTTGTACTTGACGGGGTCGAGCTGGATACGGGTCTTGACGACATCAACGGGGGTGAGGGCGCCGTGGGTGATTGAGCAGCAGATACCTCCGGCGGCGGCTGCATGGTGGTGTTTGCGGCGGTGAGGGAGGGGGAGAAAACAGTTAGAGTTTTTGTGTCGTACGTTAGTTAGTTGATTCCTGTTAGATTCCTGTTAGGGTCCCATTGTGTTTTGACTCACCTCCCTTGAGGTAGTACTCAAGGTCGTAGACCTTTTTGGCTCCAGAAGTGGCAAGGGGCTTAGGGGCGACGAAGGCACTGCTGGTGGAGGCAGCGTTCATGACGTTGGAGAACAGAGACATATATGTATGTGTGTGTATCTGTGCGTATCTGTGAGCAGTGAACAGTAGTTGGGTTAGAGTGAAGGTCTGAAGGGTGGCAGGCTAGGTATGGAATGTTAGGTATGAGGGCCTGCCTAGCAAGGCCTAGCAAAGCACAGTTCGGGAGAAGAAAAGATCGGTGAACGGGTTGGTCATCAATCTTATCAATAAATACGACGTAAAAACGATATCTAGTACGAACAAATGGGCTAGAAGGCATCATATTCGTCCTATTTGTTCTCATATTCGTTCCTATTCGTCATTAGTACAGAAATTAACAGACTTTAAACGCAACGGCCGGCGATTCGCCCGTCCGTTCGTTGGACAGCACAATTGTTGCTGAAATACGCAGCATTTGTTGAGAGTTAAATGACGAAGGGTTCAATGACGAACTCATCAACCGAACGACAATCGGT
Source organism: Triparma strigata (assembly GCA_030267945.1). Lineage (NCBI taxonomy): Eukaryota > Bolidophyceae > Parmales > Triparmaceae > Triparma > Triparma strigata. Next base: position 61,103 of record BRXY01000213.1, read on the forward strand.
TTCAGTGCTGTAGTGGCTTATTTTGGCAAATATTAGTACCTTGGAACAAAATGGCCGACTTCTTTTCCTCAGCCTTGGTAAAAGCCCTTGGCTTAGGCCTCCATTTCTTTCAAAGCTGCTCTAAAGCTCCCCTCTCTGCTAAATCTTACGTTAAACGACCCAATTTTATTATATTTCATAGGAACACTACAATACACACACGTGCAACTGTCCAGCGGCGTCTCTCGACTAAAATTCAAACATATATAACACTTATCGACGATCCATTGGTACCTCCCATGAGCAATTCTTCAAGCTCCCTCTCTCCCTCCTCCCCCCCTTCTCGCGACCACCACGTCTCCGAGGGTGACGTTTGCATCGTCGACTTCGGCGAGGGTCGTCAGTATTTCCTCACTGCTTGCAGGTCGGGGAAGGACAACCAGGTCAAGCTGGGGCAGAAGGGGAAGGTGTACACGACGGGGTTGATTGGGCTCCCTTACGGAGCTGTGATTGAGGTGAAGAATAGCAGGATGGTCAGAACGGAGGACGACTTGATCACGCCGCCTCTGAACTTAGAAGACGCCGACGCCGATGGCGACACACCTTCCGTGAAGCTCGATAATAGAAATTTAGTTGACGACAACAAGTCCCAAATAACAACGCAGGACGACATAATGAAGCTGAGAGAGGAGGGAAAGACGGGGCAGGACATCGTGACGGAACTCGTCAACAACTCCAAGTCCTTCAAGGGCAAGACGGAGTTCGCCAAGGCCAAGTACATCAAGAGGAAGCTCAAGAAGGTGAGAGTATGCATAGCCAATTTTTCCGTGCGTAACGTCGCTGTTGTCTCCTCCCTCGCTGTTTCTAACGTCACGAAAACTCCCCTTCCATTGTCTCCTCGCTTCGCTCGTCTTAGTACCTGCCCAGGGCTCGCATCGTAAGGTGCACAAGTTCTACCGTCTGCGACGTCTACTTCAAAAAGGACGCCATGAGGTACATGAGTCTGCGGCCGGACAGCCTAGCGCAAATAATCAGCTACGCAAACGTCTACGCCGGGGCTCAAGTACTGACGTTTGACACTATCAGCGTAGTCACCGCGAGCTTGGTCGAGAGGATGGGTGGCTACGGTCGGATACTGAGCGTCCACAGCAGCCAGGACCCTCCGCACAAGGAGGTCCTCTCTAAGTTCAACTTTGACTACAAAACCCTGGACGTGCTGAAGTTCGTGTCAGCCTTCGAAATATTCGACCCGAAGTCGAAGGAGGACAAGGACAAGGACGCGTGCGACGACGAGAAGCAGGTGAGGAGAGTGTGCGAGGAGCAGCGAAGCGACAAGCTGAAAAGGCATACATCAACGTACTGCCAAATTCAAGCTGATCAACGTACTGCCAAATTCTTCGCCATTTCTAACGTCACCAACGCCCCTACCATTGCTCGTTGCTTCGCTCGTTGCAGAAGCTCAAGGCGCAGGGTTGGCCCGTTCCGCTCATGGAGCACACAATTGACCACTTGGAGAAGGACTTCGAGAGCGACCAGGCCAAGCACGACTTTCTCTTCAAGAGGGCCTCCAGGTTCATCAGGAAGCTCTGCAGGCCTTCGAGGGACGAGACGCTAGAGTACCTGAACAAGAAATCAGACAGGTGAGTTGAAGAGGCGGGTGTACTGGATATTGGCGTGCATGGTCGATACCTCCGTGCGCAAAGGCGCTGCTGCCAAATTACGCCCTTATTAACAACACGAACGCCCCATCCTTTGCGACTCGCTTCGCTCGTCGCAGCCTCATCATCTCCACCAAGTTCGACCCCCTCCCCATTTTGCTGGCTCTGCTTCCCTTCTTAGCCCCCAGCTGCCCCTTCGTAGTCTTCAGCGAGCACATCGAGCCCCTCGCCGAGTGCTTCGAGAAGCTCAAGTCGGACAGACTCGCCATCCAACTTCAGCTCACCGAGACCTGGAACAGGGAGATCAAGGTGATGCAAAACATCACGCACCCGCAAATGACCATGAGCGCCACGGGAGGGTACATCCTCACGGGCTGCAAGGTCTCCGACCAGTGTGTTGAGGTCGAGAAGAAGGGCAAGCTCGTCGGCAAGGGATTCGGCGCCATGAGGGCGAGGGGTCGAGGCAATAAACGCAAGTTGGAGGACGTGGCCGCTGGGGGAGACGCAGATAGAGAAGACGATGATGCGGGGGGGAGTAGTTGATAGCGACATTGTATTTGCATTGTATTGATGTATGGATTAATTGGAATAAGATTATAATCTTTGGCATGAGAAGTGCTTCGTTTTTTCTTTTTCGAACGAAATTCTGCCAACCAAAATGTTTTCCGCAAAGAAGCAGCAAATTAAGTCGCACCACAAAACGCTCACAATAACCAGCCACAGCAGCAGCAGTCTTGCAGCGCGTGTATAACTACGGCATCTACCACCCTTGGATCCCCCTCAACGTTCTATTTCATAGTTTTTAAGAGTGTTGAAACGAAGGCCTTCCGACCCTCTCGAGCCCTTTGGTAAAGTCTTCCAATTTCTTCCCAAATTTCTGCACAATCGACTCAATTTTGTTCCACGATGGGAACTCAATACGGATCATCCCAGCTTCCCACGGCTGAGCCCCCAGAAATCACCATAGAGACAGAATTCCTCAGCCCTCCCAGAGCCGGGCCTTTCAAGCACCGTGCCAAGAGCCTGTCCCCCCTGTACGAGTTCTGCCTCTTCGCCGCTTCGAAAATGAAGTGGAAGAGTTTGCCCATGACGTCCACCGAGGTGAGTGTGTGTGCTCAAACGCAACCAACACCCCCCTGAACAATTTTCTTACACCACACACCGCACACCGCACATTGCAGCACCGCGAAACAGCCCTGGACTGGTCCCTGTATGCGAACGTGGTTATCCTCATCACGAAGATCTTCGCCTTTCTCATCAGTGGCTCGCTGTCCGTGCTGGCAGCTTTGGTCGACAGCGTCCTCGACATTTTATCACAGGTCATCTTGTACTGGGCCGAAAAGAGGAGCAAGAATTCATCCGCCGCCCTCTACCCCGCCGGAGCGAGCAGATTCGAGCCGATCGGAGTTGTAGTCTGCGCCTCGCTCATGGGAATAGGCAGTCTCTCCTTGATCAAGGAGTCCATGGAGCAGCTCATCAAGTACGCCTCCAGCTCGGAAAACCCCGAGCTCGGAGGGGGCAACTCCTCGTCCTACTCCCTCATCGCAGTCATCATCGTCAAGGTCTTCCTCTTCACCTACTGCAAGGCCGTGGCAGCCCTCCTCAAGTCCAATAAAGACGGCGAATCGACTGGCATCGTCGAGGCCATGTACCAGGACCACTTCAACGACGCTCTCAGCAATGGCATCGCACTGGTCGCCATCGTCTGTGCCTTCATCCACCCTTCTCTGTGGTGGTTCGATCCAGGTGCGTGTCGCGACGAGTGAACGATGATTACAATTTGCTAATTTCCTAACCCCCCCCTCCCCCCCTTCCTCTTCCCTCCCTCAGCTGGCGCTATCCTGATTTCACTCTACATCATGAAAAGCTGGTGGGATACTGGCATGGAGGAAGTCGAGAAGCTCGTGGGGAAGGCTGCAGAACAGTCCTTCATCGACGAGCTCGTCAAAATCGGAGAAAACCACCACGGCGAAATGAGCATCGACATTTGCAGGTGCTACCACTTCGGGCCCAAGTTCCTCGTCGAGATGGAATGCGTGATGCCGTCCAACATGCAGCTCAAGGACACGCACGACATTGGGATGGATTTACAATACAAGCTCGAGAATCACCCAGAGGTCGAGCGCGCCTTCGTTCACATTGACTACTCAAAGCGCGCCTACGATGAGCACGTGAGCTCGAAGAAATACAAGACCTACCAGAAGCAAATCGCCGTCGACAGGGCGACTAGTCCGGCATCGAATAGCAGCGATGGATACGAAAAGGTTTAGGAAATTTGTGGGTGGGGGTTGGAGTGGGGGTAGGGTGGGGAAGGATTAGAAGCTTTTGTTGGAGGAAAGGAAAAACTTTCTATACGTAAAAAGGTAGTATTCGTGTGTATTTAATTTTTAGGGAAGGGCAAAGATGTGGATGGACTGGTCAAGATCGAAGCAGCGGAAGTCCTGTTTTCCTCTATTCTTCATCTTGTCGCTGACTGCGACGACCTGGTTCTCCCCCACCCAGTGAATGCCCTCGATGTTGCAGTAGACCATACGGCACTCGTCATCACGGGGGAAGTTCATGATCTTGTCCGTTTTGAATTCGGCGATATCAGGATCAAAGAATCCCTCCTCGTCGAGGGTCAAATAACCCGTCCAAAGCGCCGAGTCCTCCTGAGACGTCACCGCGACCCGGCCCTCGTCATTGACAGAGATGGCCGAGTAGTCCTGGAAAGAAGCATCGCTAGGAAGAGAGAGAGTCGTGACCGCATCCCACGAGCAGCCGGTTTCCGAAGTCGTCTTGCGGAGGACGACAACACGGCCGTTCCCGCGTTCCTTCCCGATTTTCCCCTCCCTGCAGTGGTTCCCCTCGCAAAGGCCCAACAAGTACAGCTGCGACGAGACGAGTGAGCGAGTTAGAATGTGGTTATCGTATTTTTGCTTCGTCTACGCTGTGTTTTTTACCTCGCCGCTTTTCGATTTTAGCCCTACAGCCCCCTCGAATCCCTTGGAGTCGCCCTCGAATCCAAAAGAAGACTTGCAAGTTTTCTGAATGGTGTAGTCCTTTCTGTCCTCGTTCATGGACAGTTCCTCCACGATCGCGTGGTACTGCGGCGAACCGAGCGAGAGACGAGTTAGTTATTAATCCAAGTGGCAGTGAAAGTGTATTGATGCAGCTTCTCACCTCCCCGTCCTCGTCCAAATCCTGAATAGATTCTCGGACGACGTAGAAAATATCGTCGATGAGGAACAAAGCCTCATAACCCGACTCTTCGTCGGGGTCGCGGAAAGGGTCGCCAATCATTTCGTTGTCCTCACCGAAGAGGGTCATCGAAGAGGAGATCGACAGGATCGACCAGAGTGAGTCAGCTATCGCGTAAAAATATCCATCGTGATAAATTACGTCGCTGCCTTCGAACTTGTTCGCACCCTTGGTGTCGGGAAAGAGCGAGATGAATGGGTAAGTTACGGCGGGCTTGAGCGTCGTCTTAGAGTAGTGTCCATTAGTGCAAATGGAAGACTGCGATGATGAGGAAGTTAGGGATGGCTGCGCGAACGAAGATCCGGAACTGCTAATGCTGCTAATAATCAGTCCTGGAAGTAGGACACAAAGACCGACGAAGATCAGAGATTTGGTCCAGGTGACGGTAAAACGTCGCTGCTGCTGAGGAGGTGTGTCTGTATTGTCAATGGACGCGTATTTCATCTCAAATTGTCTGATACAGGAACTTCCTCTTCCCAGCAAGAGGTGGTGGATTTCATTCTCAAAGAAACTAACCTACGCTTACCTTTTACCTATCTTTTATGAAAATGGCCAAAGTGATGGCGCCTTTCTGCGTAAACGTTAGGCTTCAGGTCCTTCCTGAACGCCGCGATGAATTTCTTGACGTGATTCGCGCCGATCAGGCTGGCACCCTTCGTGATGAGGAGGGCAGCCTGCAGTTTCTCGTAATGAACGACGTAGCGGACCCGGATACGTTTTACTTCCACGAAGAGTACAACGATTTGGCGGCCTTTGAGGCGCATGGAGAAACTGCGCACTATCAGCCCTGGAAGGGATTCACACAGTCATCCCCGTTCAAGGCTCCAATCGAAGTGAACACGTTCGTTGCGGAAGGCGAGACCTCGCCCGTCACTCGCGAGGAAAGAATGGGTCTGACAGCCAAATTCGACGCGAAGGAGAAGTACTGCGTCTGGGTCAACCTCTTTCCAGCGGACTCAGTTCTATCTGACTTTCGTACATGCATCGCTGGCAACAAATTGGGCACCGACACCTCTGAGCCTCTGGCACTCCAGTACACGTGGGGTGTCACTTCAAAGGACACTTCGAAGTACTCGTTCTTCGAGGTGTACGAGGGGGAGGAGGGGTTCAAGCAACACCAGGGTGCGCCGCATTTTGCGAAGTGGGAGGAGTTCGCCGGAAAGGAGGGCGTGTTTCAAAACGAGCCGGAAGTTCACTTCGCACGTGTAATTTAGTAACTCTCGTTATTTAGTTTGCATTGATAAGGCGTTTTGTTATTGTTGTTGTTGTTGTTGCGAGACTAGGACCCCCCCCTCCATTTTGTGATTATTAGCGTAATCTTTTCTGTTAGGGTTAGGGTTAGGGTTAGGGTTAGGGTTAGGGTTAGGGTTAGGGTTAGGGTTAGGGTTAGGGT
>BRXY01000214.1:0-21945 GCA_030267945.1 Triparma strigata
ACCCTAACCCTAACCCTAACCCTAACCCTAACCCTAACCCTAACCCTAACCCTAACCCTAACACTAACACTAACACTAACCATAACATCTGTTTATTCTACAAAATTCAATTCTTTAAATTTTATCTTCATCATCATCATTGTCATCACTATTATCGTCGAGCAGCACTTCTCTAGAATCCTCAAGCTTCCTAGCTAGAATTGCTGATTGAGCCATTCCAATCTCTAAATCAAGTTTAGTTGTATCTGCCTTTAGTTTTTTTAGTCCGTTTTTCATCTTAACAAGACCAGATGTGTCGGACATGGAAGATGCCCTCTCCTCTGCCAATAACTTAGTTTCTCGCAGTTGCTCTTCAATAATCTCCAAAGCATCTGTGGCTTTTCCAAGACTTGCTTCCACAATGGCATGTTGCTCACACACAACATCAATCTCGGACAATATATTTGCGTTTCTAAGAGAGAGTTGGTGGACAGTTTCAAGCGCAGATAGTGACTTCTCCCTTGCGAATATGGTTTCTCTATCTCCCCCAGCAATTGACCTAATAAACTCAAGACCAGGTGCCAGATTACCCTCGCCACAAATCCTCTCTGCGCTTTCCCTTGCCTGTCGAAGGTGGTCCCTCCAGGAGCCTCCTCCTGCCCCATTCCCCAACTTTCTTGTCAGCCTGGCTGAAACATTTTCGAGCTCTTTCCTCCAAATTATTGGATCAACCACTGGATCGATCATTATAAAAGATCTCTCCAAAACAGGCTCAAAATCTGCCTCCCCTTTTTCAACTGCATCATCTTCAATTTCAATTTCATCGGCAATTGAATCTATCATGGAGAGTGCACTCGTTAGAATTACTTACATAAAAAAAATCACAGCAGATGTACCTTTCCTCACCTTCGTCAGATGCACTTGATAGGTTTGGTGAAGGGGGCGGGGGCTCGTTTTCCTCAAAAGTACGCCGGATTGTTGTGGTTCTTGTACCTTTAACCCTAGCTTCTTCCACTTTCCCCACCACAAAGGCCAGCACGCTCAAAACGTCTTTGCCGAAGCCCTTGCGTAAATTTGCTACCTTCAGCCTACCTTCAAAACCCTTCTTGTCGCACCACGCCACTATTGCGTTGGAAATTGTGCTCGAATCAACAAAAGCATCGAATTCCAGTCTCTCACCAGGCAAGTGATGAATCAATGATTTAACAATGCAAACGAAACGTTCAAACTGCTCTGCCGGGTTCGACATTTTCAACGCTAATGAATGAGGAGTCGGAGGCGAGATCATGTCATCAACCCACTGCATATTTAATATCGAGCAGCGTTGCAGAAACACCTCCCCTTCAAGCAGCGTCAAAGGTGACGAGTCCTGGTTATCATCGATTTCAAAGGCAATTACCAATGAGTGTGTTTTTTGCGAGCTACTGGGTGTTTTCTTTTTCCGACCCGTCTCATAATCAGGAGACTGGAGCACTTCCGCTCCCGAGAGCTTTCTTTCGACCAATTCGACGTCTAACCTTTCTCTCCTCGCCTGAGCTTCTCCGAGCCTTGCCCCTGCCGTCGGTGTGACGCTAGGCGCAGAAGGCACCGTGAAGCTCTCCATCTTCTTTGGCGACAGAGTCAAGGAGTGCCGCCGTGAAGGCGGCATTATTCCCTTCTCTCGAGACCTCGGATCGATTCCCCCTTTACTCAAACCTGTGCTGAAAAGCGGCGACTTTCCGTGAGTCTTCTTCTTCTTCATTTGGTGAGGAAGATTGAACGGTGATTCTTGTAGATCGATGTCTAGCGTGGTGGTCGTCTTTGGCCGGTTGAAGTTGCCGAGGTGCATCTCCTCAATCTTAGAGTCTACTTTCAATTTCTCCACTTGAGTGGCGCGGGCGAGAGAGGACCTGCGAAGCCGCTGCCCAGGTGCAGCACCGGCAGGTTTGGAGGGTCCATGACTACAGCCACCGAGACTGTTGGTTGGAGAAGCCGCTGGTGGAAATGAGGCCAAGCTCAATCTACGGCGTGGTGATGCGCCGTCGCTTGGAGGTGAGTGCGAATGGTTTAAGGTGGCAGGGTGGTAATGAGATCGGTTTGGACTGATCGGAGAACTCAAAGGCGAGGGCATGTGAATGACGGTTGTGTGCAAATTAGGGCATACAGTGCAGTGTAAACAGAGGGTTCAAATTTCTCTAGCGTGATAATGTATAAAGAAACTGGTCGGTAATCGATGATAACTTTTGCGTGACGGGGTTGAATGTGGCCAGGGGAAAGCAACCGGGCACCGGGCTGGAAAAGTGAAATCGACACAAACGCATGATACCTCTTCAAACGAAGCCTTTCAAGGCGTTTCTCTTTGTCATCCTACTAGTGTGCTCTCTAAGCGCTACGACAAGCACTTCCATCAACACGCGTCGGTCCTGTGTCATCACTGGAGCTACCAAAGGCATCGGCCGAGCTTGTGCGGAGACATTGGCAGCAGAAGGAGTGCAGCTCTGCCTCTGCGCCCGCAATCAGACTGAGGTTGATGAATTAGTCGATTATCTGAACGCTAAATACCCTAAATACCCCGATAGCCCAGCTGCCTGTGGTACAGCTGCAGACGTGTCTACTACGGAGGGGTGTGAAAAGCTCATCGATTTGGCAGCCAAAACCTTCGACAACAAGCTCGACATCCTGATCAACAACGTCGGCACGAACATTAGGAAGCCGACAATTGAATACTCCTCCTCCGAGCTCTCCAAGGTCATCGCCACGAACTTCCACTCCTGCTTCATTCTCTCCCAGCTCGCCCACCCCCTCATGAAAAGACAGCCCTCCTCCTCCTCTTCCGGTCCCACCGCCTCGATCGTTAACATCGGTTCGGTCGCTGGAGACCCTGGAGGCTGCATGTGGACCGGCACTCCGTACGCCGCCACCAAGGCGGCGATGAATCAGCTGACCGGAAACCTGGCCTGCGAGTGGGCAGCCGACGGTATTCGGGTGAACTGTGTGGCACCGTGGTACATAAACACACCTCTGGCGAAGCAGGTGCTCAAGGATGAGACTTATAAGTCGCGTGTCCTTTCGAGGACCCCGTTCAAGCGCGTGGGAGAACCCGAAGAGGTTGCCAATGTCGTCGCCTTTCTCTCTGGCACGAAGAGTTCCTACATAACTGGCCAAGTCATCAATGTCGATGGAGGTTATTCTCGAATGGGGTTCTATTAACTGAAAACTGACTCGACCAAATAAAAATAAATACAGCCCTACACCAATACCAATTAATTATAATTAAACCAAAGCTCTAAACGTTCTTTCGCAAACTATTTTTCTATCTTTAGCTCGCTGATCTCGTCTTCTGTTTCATCTTCTCCAATACTAGTTGACTCTTGGTATCTAAAACTCCAGCCGCCCCTAGCATCCCTAGCCCTTGTGAAAGTTTCTGGTCCACAACGTCGTCTCCTCCGCCGCTCATGGAGCTCCTAAAGACGTTGTAACACTCCACCAAACACTTGCCCAGTATCTTCTTCAGCTTGAGATCCTCCTCGTCCAAAGCTTTCCCACAGACCACCGCACTGAGCCTCAACAAGCTGTCGATTATGAAACCGTCCCTGACATCCTCGCCCGCGCTGGGTATGACGCTGCACAGGCTCTCTGTTATCAGGATACTGAACTCGTTGACGTCCTTCTCGACCCAGCTGTAAATGCACTCGCAGAGCATATCGCAAATATTCCCCCCTTGGCCGAACATGAATAGCAGCTTGCACACCGAGCTGACACCTTCGTACTGGACGTCGATCGAGCCGTCTCGGGTGAAGGCAATTATGGACGGGACTATGACACTCTCAACCGTAGGCAGCTGCGACGTGTTGAGCGAGTCGCTTCTGTTAGAAGTCTCAGTTGCTTCGCTCCCTCGGTATTATATATATTATATTATATATTCACATAAAATTTCTTGGTCGCTTCACTCCTAGCACCTCACCTCAAAGTAGTTTACGCTTATTGATAGTAAGTTGCACACTGTAAGCTTGACGTTGTCGTCATTTTCACCTCCACCACCCTCCTCCACGAGCTCCACCAAGCACTTCAGCAAGCTTTCCTTGCAATCGTCTGAGCCCGAGCTCGCCAACCTGCTCAGGGTGTCCACCACGACGTCAAACGTCACTGCCGCGCTCCCTTCGTTCACGCCGACTATTAAAACTTTGAGCAAGTTTACCATGGCCGGCTCCGGAAGTCCCGCACCCACACCCTGCACCAAGACGGGCAGTATCGAATCCCTCAGTCCCACCGCAACGTTGTACCGACGCACCCCCAGCGTCACCCCTCCTCCCCCCTCCTCCATGGCCCCTCCCATGGCTGCTTGGAGCTCCTCCACCCCCTCCACGACCTCCCCTGCAACGCTAAAAATTATGTCGTCGACCTTCAAGCCGGCCGAGCACGCGATACCTCCGTCGCTAATGTCCTTCACGACGCACTCCCTCTTTTCCTTTGAGTCCGCCAGACTCACGCCCAGGCTCTCCCCCCTTTCGAATTCCAGTACCACCTCGACGTCGTCGTATCTTCTGTCATCGCTCTTGTATCCAGTGACGCTTTCGAAGATGTCGCCCCCGATGTCACTCTCGCCCTCGACATTGCGCACCCCCAAGACCTTCACCAGCAGGCCAAAATCGCCGTCGTCGTCGTAAAACGGATGGTTTTCGCCCGCAAACTCTTCCACCTTTAAGCCCATTATCCCCAAGATTTTGGGGAGGATTATGGCTTGGGCGAATTCCTCTCCAAGATTCTCGGCCACCGCCTCGACTATTCGACTAGAGGGTTCAGCGTGAATGCCCCCCTCCGCCCGAAGCAGCAGGCTCAGGGCTTCGTCAAGCACCTTCTCGACCATGAACCTCAGTCCAAGCCACTCCTCGAAATCCTGCGAGCGATGCCACATGTTAGAACGACCAACTACAAGCAGCTGCTGGAAATTAGCTCGCCCTCACCTTATTCAGGACGTTTCCATTGACCAACTCGGCCAACTCGTACTCGACCTCGTCCTCGGCCATTTCCCACACCAGAGGTATGATCCTTTCCAGCACCACTACGTACACCATTGCCGATTCCGTCGTTCCTGCTCCTGACATGACGCTAAAGATCCGGGTGACGAAGTCGCCCAGGGGACTGAAAAAGCCTCCCCCTCCCCCGTCCTTCTCGAGCCTCTTCAAGTAACTCATGCTCAAGTTGATGACTTCGTCGAGAGCGGCTTTCCCATTCCCGGCCACCCCTCCGCCTCCGCCGCTTTCCCTCTCGCCCTCCAGCCCCCTCAAGACGATGTCCTCGATGACCCTCTCTCCGAACTTCTCAAGGTTGTTATTGAACCACTTGAAAACTTTACCCTTGCAGTTGAATCGCTTTGAAACGCTGAGCAAGTACTCCGCCAGGCCCTCAGGCACCCCCTCTGTTTCATTCATCCTTCCCAAGCACTCGGTGAAGATAGATAATAGCAGCGAGACGATCTCCTCATTTGCTATTCCCATGCCCAAGTTCCCCATGACGTTCGAAATAAGCGCCTTGGGTTCGCACCTCAAGTCGGACAGGAACTTGACGACCTCGTTCCGCTCCTTCTTCTTGGGTCTCTTCAGCATCAGTATAACTCCGAGCACGATCCTCGACTTCTCGCCGCCCTCCGCGGCCACCATGTATGCGAGCTTAAAAATAGGCAAGAGAACCTCCAACCTGCTGTGCTGCGGCACTAGTCCGCAAAGGGCCGGCAGGCTCTCTCCCAAGGTCCCGCTGATCATCTTGCTCATGGGATGTCGTCGCTCCCCCTCTCCGTCTATATCTTCCAAGGCTGAGGTTTCAGCTTCGATTTTCTCCCTCTTCATATCCTCCACGACTTGCATCAGCAGCGTCACCGAGTTGTTGGCCTCGTCATTCTTCTTCTTCAAAGCCTCGACCTGCAACAAGGTGGTATTGGGCGTGAGCGTGTTGAACATCCAAATATAAGTCCGCAAGTCCTCACCTGCGACTTTAACTTTTTGTTCTCCTCCTTGAGCCCTCCACTAACCCCCCTTTCCAATTCAATTTCCTCCAGAGCCTTCGCCAGCTTCGCCAAACTGTCCTCCTGCGACTTTGCGTGCCTAAATATTTTGGTCAGCGACTTATTTCCCCTTTTGCCGGTGCCGTTGACGCCCTGCTTCATGTCCTCCTTCATCTGGAGGTACGTAAGAGAGTACGATGACCTCGACTGCAAGTAATCGCAGACCATCGAATCGAGTTCTTGCAAGTCCACGCCGTTCATTGCTGCCGGCTCGCTACTCTCTGCCTCGTCGTCTGCTTCACCTTCGTCTACCGCCTGGCTGCTTTTCTTTGCGGACATTGAGGAGAGGTCCTCCTTCATTATCGACAGCTCATGCTGGAGAAGAGTAATCTTCGAGTCCCGAGAGGCGAGGAACGGGTGCAAGGACGCTGGTGTGGCGAACGGCGTGTCGGTTCTTCATCGTTTGCGTGTGATTTTGGTGCAAGTGTGTGGTTAGATGGAATTTTGTGTGGAACACACACACACACACACATAATTTCCCTGCTCACCTGCCCTCCTGCCCTTCAAGCCTCTCGAACTCCTCCTCCAAGATCGATTCGACTTTCTCGTCGAGGATGAAGTCGCCGCCTAGGTCTTTCATTTCCTGGGGTATGTGTGTGATATCAACGTGTGCGATGTGTTAACGTATACTCCTCACTTGCAGTGCTCCCCCCTCGCTAGTCGGGACAACTAACTTACCTGTCTAAACTCCAGTAAGGTCAGATAGAAACCTTTGTCCTTCATTATGTTCACCCCTTCGCTCAAAGTCTGTCGCTCGGAGTCGCTGATTTCGGTGGACATCTTCTACGGTGCAGGATGAGGAGGGGAGGGAGGGGCAAAGGAGGGGGGGACGAGGCGCCGAAGAGAGGAGATTGAGAGTGGGAATCAAAAGGATCCACGTTAGTGGCGGTATTTCAGGAAGTTTTTCTACGTAGCTTCCAATGTAATTGACCTGGATTTTCAATTGATTTATAATTCCACTTGAAAACCACCTCCTCAAGCAGTATGTTTTTGCAACCGCCTGGGTCAAAACATTGAACAAAAAGGCGACCATGAAGGTTTCAGACGTCAACGCTGCAGATTACGTGGAAGAAAACGCGCAACAGTTCAGAAGGAGGTCGGTTCAGCTTGGTTTGCCCCCTCCTGTCTCGGCGCTAGCCCCAGGAACTGGAGTAACCCGCACGACAACAGGAAATGTCGCCGAAACAACCATTTTAAGTGCTGCAAGCAGTTTCTTCGACCACTGTTCGGCGAAGGGAAACGTGGCGAGGAACATTGATTTATGATATGACAGCACACTACCTAAAGATCTCACCAAAGAGGAACTTGAACCTCTAATGAAAAGAATCTTAGGGGAGATAGGGACGAGGGTCAAGCCTCTACAGAAGCTAGGAAGGATCGGCCTTGCTGCTCGTCTCTCGACAGTGATGATTTTAAGCTACAGCGACATGGGTACCGATATCTTAGTTGCGGCCCAGTTTCAGGGTGACGGAAACCAAAGTTGGTTCTTGATGTCGATAGGCTTTGTTTTGATAGCAATGATTTTTCACGTTATAATTGCGCTTGTACAGAATTGGAAATTACCGTTTAAGAAAAAGTTTCCGAGAGTGCTCGGAGCTGCTTTACTTCTTTCGCCACTTCTCGATGGACTGGCAATGTGGAGCGGCAAAGAAAAGGGAGAGGACGAGTTGCTTGCCCCTTTTCTAATTCTAGCAGCAACTCGTGCAATCGAACTTGGTTGTGAGTCGTTACCTGAAAGTATACTTCAAGCCCACATCATGTTCGTATCTATAAACGTGACGTCGCTTCAGTACTTTTCTTTCTTGTCTTCAATTTTAGCAGCTGCTTTTACGATTGCAGATACGAACGTCAGCACAGAGAGCGAGAACATGAACAGTCAGATCCGAGGGCCTTATTCGAGTCCACTTTGGGGTCTCATTCGTCCATCGACCAAAGGGCTTATTTCATATTATTGCTTTAATACCATGTACCTCGCGGGGTATCTCTCATTAGTAGTTATAGGGTTATCAACTTTAGCTACTGTGAATTGGTTTTTGGTACCGGTTTGGATATTCTTCGATTTGATGTTATTTTATGCGATCTACAAAAACATCCATGGTTGTGTCACGTTGGCTGCTATTGACTTTCACCAGCCCTCTTTTTCTCATTTTGTATTCATCACTGGTTGTTGGCTACTGATGCAAGCAATACCCTTAATCCAGCTTCGTCACCCATCCGTTATGAGTGCAAGGTTTCATGCGGGGTGGCAAATTTACAGAATCGTTACATGTTCGGTGGTTTCCATAGTGACGTCTTCGCTTCTCTTTCAATCTAATGATGTGGTAATTGATCCCAAGATATTCTATACCTCTTTCGCATTTTCTGTCGGATTGACAGTTCTTGGAGGCCTCGGTTTCGTATTCTTGGCTGTAACCAAAGAGAAACGAAGTACCTTGTTCTCAGGCCCACTTGGAAAGGAATATCATTCGTCTCAGAATAATGGTACGATTTTGGACACTTCCTATAGAACAACATATGATGCTTGCGTCTCAAACATTTTTCATATTCATCCTCATTTTTACGAGTTGCGAGATATTGAAAATTTCATTTTGACTGTTGAAGCCTCTGACGCTATCTTCGATAGCCCAATTATGCACAAGACCGCGGGAACTAATGTAACGCCAACAAAATTCTTCCAAAGGGTCGAAGATATGTTTGAAATGTTCGGTAGCGCTGAGCAACAAGACCGAATAAAACAGAAATTAGAAGAACTCCGAGTCTCAGTCGAAATTCGCCACAAGCAAGAAGATGTGCAAGAAAACGCTTAAAACCACTAAAACAAAACTTTTAAAAAAATAATAACAATAGCAATAGCTCTAATTTTACATTACTCCAACATCAGCTCGTCCTCCGGAACGTTCTCCTCGCCAAAATAGTCACACACAACCTTTACGACGCTCACGTTGTACCCCTTCTCCCTCTCCCATGACTCCTCCTGGAGCTCGATCCTGCTCTCGCAGTCTAGTAAGGGCAGAGCGTTGACGAGCTTAACTCCGATGCCCCTGAAGCCGAAGGGCTTGCGGCCGTTCGCGGTCTTCTCCTCCACCGCCGGCAGGAGCATCAGCGTGGGGAAGGCCATTGGCGACTCCGACAGGCTCCTTATCCTGGCGTTCTCCACCGCGGTGGATCTTCTGGGCGGCGACAGAGCGTCGTGCCCTCCCTTGGGGCTGCTGGGGCTCCCCGGCAGTCCTCCGACCTTTGTCTTCTTTTTAGTCCTCACCAAAATGCTGTACTCGAAGCCTCGAACAAGCAGATCCTCCAAGCTTTCCCACGGGGGGCGCCTGACGAGCTCCCTGGCCTTCTCCTCGTCCCCCTCCTTCACCTCGTCCACCACGACACTGCTCCGCACAATCCAGTCGCCTAGCCTGTTCACCGACCCAACGAAGGTCCTGAACCCCTCGCTGGCCTCCTCCCTCCACTTGACCCCCTCCTTCCCCCACTTGAAGGGGCCCTTCCTGAACGCGAAGAACCTGCCGTCCTCCCTCAAAAACGTCCCACAATCCGGCCGAAGTTGGAGCCACCGGCTCTCCAGCGCGTCGAGCTCTGCGGCGAGATTTTGAACAATGAAACGAGCGTGGAGATTGGGTTAGATAATACTGAATACTACATCCCCACACAGCTGGTCCCCTCGCCCTCGCAGCCTCTTCGGTCGCTTCTCACCTACGTGTTTGATCAGGACTGCTGCGCTCTTGCTGCTCAGCATGCCGATCTGGAGGCCGTGGAGAAAGTTAAGCAGGCAAGTTTCCCACCAGAAGCTTCCCCTCCCCTTCCCCAGCCTCCCGTCGAACCACCCCCCGCCCTTGGCGACGATTGCCTCCTCCTTGAACGGCTCCACGATTAATTTTTGAACCACCTCGTCAACCTCGTCGCTCCCTCCCCCCAGCTTGACTAAGTTCTGCTCGTACCCCTCTCCGAAAACTTCCTCCAGCACCGGCATGAGCTCGTTCCTCAGCCTCCCCCTCGTGCTCCAGCTCGGCGTAGTATCCTTAAAGTACCCCACCCCGAACTTCTCCGCGTACTTCAGCACGTTACTCTTGTTCAGCGCCAGCAGCGGCCTCAGCACCTTGACGCCGTTGACGGTGCCCTCCCCCTTCATCCCGCTCAGGCTCAAAACGCTCTTCCCCTTGAACGCGTTCGTAATGACGTTCTCAACGACGTCCCCGGAGTGGTGCCCAAAAACGACGCCCCTCGTCCCCCATTTCTCTATGAGATCCCCGTACATCCCGTAGCGTATATCCCTCGTCACCTTCTCGTACATGTTCCTGTCGACCTCCCCCCTCTTCCCTCCGACCGTCTTCAAAACGTCCTCGACCAGAATTTCGATGTTCCTGTCTTGGCACCATTTCGACACCCAGGCCGCCTCGGCGTGCGCCTCGGACCTGTTCCCGTAGTTCAGGTGACAGGTCTTGACGATCAAAGGGTAGGCTGATGAGAGGTGGTGAAGGCAGTGGGTGATGACCATGCTGTCGACGCCTCCGGAGAGAGAAACGAGGACAGTGACGGTTTTCGACTCTGATTGTGATTCTGTCGTGGACTGTCCGTTTTCTTTCCTCTCGTTGCCCTTGCTGTTCTCGCCGTTCTTCTTGTTCTTCTTGTTCTTGCTGTTCTTTCCTCCGCTCAATCTCTCCTTCCTCCTCTGCCACTTCACTCCTCCACCCCACTTCTTAACCCCATTCGAAACCCCAGCCTCCTTCTCTACCCAAGCCTTGAGGCATTTGTAAACCTCAAACTTTTCGATCCCCTCTGTCGACATGTCCACGCCTCCGTCCGGCTGCTCCAGAATATCCCCCTCTTCGAATTCCGTCTGCCCGGCCTCGTGGTGCCTCTGCCCGTCCTCCATCGTTCTCAGCCTGCGTGAAGATAGGGTTAGATTCTACAGCCACCCAGTCGATTCGCTTTACTTCGCTCCGCTCCACTCCTCTCGGCCCCTCACCTTCTCAAAGTCGCCGCCTTGAAGCGCTTGAGCGTCTCTTCGTCCTCCTTCATCCTCTCGCCCCTCTCGAGAATAGCGTTGAAGACGTCGCGAGACGCCTCCAAGGACGACAGGTGACGTAAAGGCATCATCGCAAAGCAGAACTCGCTCGCATTCAATTCGCTAAAGCAGCTCGAGTTCCTCAGCCTCTCCACGGCTTGAAGCGAATACTCCCCCGCCCTTCTCAGGTCAAAGTCAGGCGTCGACCTGACGAAGTGCCGAGGGAACTGGTCCAGCAGGATTATAAGCGCCATCCTCGAGTTCTTGTCCTCAGCAGCCATCCACTCCTGCCTGAATCGCGCGTCGTCGAGGACTCTGTTGATTTACAGTGCAGAGTTTGAGCGACGAGTTAGTTAGAATGAGTGGCTCATGTGCTTCGTGAAGGGCTCCTGTGCCTTCTCACCTCTGGCACAGGTTCCTGTAGCGATCCACCTTGGCGTCAGCCAACTGCCTGGCCGTGGGAGTGCACGGCATCCAGAGGGTCTTGCGGAGGGTCGAAGGCGGGAGGGACGGATTGAACCAGAAGGACATTATTGAAGCTGCGTTGAAGGAAGGAGACGATGAAGGGACGAGGAGCTGCGTTGGAATAGAGGCATCGATAGAGCCTATTTGTACAGAGCCTATTTGTGAGCCTATTTGTGATCGTATGAGCGATAGGAATGCATGTAACTTGGATAATATAGTATCTCTGTAACGGCGTATAAGTCCTATCGCTATAAATAATGAAATGAGGCGCAATTTGGCCCTAAATGAAGTAAAGTTTTGAGGGATCATCGAGGATGAATTGTCTGCCTTGATAATGAATCTGTCAGGGTCCTTTCTTGGCCGCGCTTCCGCCTCTCTAAAACGATTAAACTATTAGATATTAGATATGCAGATTGATGTGATACGAGATCAGGCCAAGCTGAAGAACTGAAAATTGTGGGGCTTTCACTGATTTTAGTCAGTTTGCTGGGAGGAAAAAGAGAAAAAGCAATCAAACAATTCCAAACGTCCCAGCTCACCAATCCACATTCCTGATAGTAGTCCCCAACTCCTCCAAACCCGAATCGCTCCCCTACACACCAATTGTGACGTTGATCCAACTTTTAACAACTCTCCTAACTCCAACACTCCAACTCCTCCTCCGGCCATCAAAGCAGCCCCCCCTTCCTCCACGATGCCTTTGACCGCCGCCCAGCTCGGCAAGCTGACTAGGAAGTCAGTGTCGATGATGCAGAAGACCAAATTTGAGGCGACACCGTCATCCCCCAAGAACAAGTCAAAGAAGAAGAAAAGGTGAGAGCACTGTGAGCCGATAAGGTAAAGCAAGGCCTTCCAACCCCATATCTAACACGCGTACGTGCCACACGCAGCCAACCCAAACCCTCCCGCTCTCTCCCCTCCATCCCCCGAGCTCGCCGTGGCGGGGGAAAAGAAATAACCCGGACCGACATGCACGGCCGTGTCCGCAAATCCACCCCCTCCTCCGACCCCCTCTCCTACTCCTCCTCCACCCTCCCCCGCCCCAAGACCAAGCAGCAGACGAAGAAGGGCAAGGTCGAAAAGGACGATGCAGGGCTCCGCTGGGTCGTCGACTCCCGCGAGCAGGTGAGGTTGTCCAAGCTAGTAGCGTTAAGTCTTATCTAAACCAATCCAACTCAACTCTAACTCGTTTGACCCCCGCCCGCAGCTGGAGTATGTGGCGTCCAGGAGGAATGAGCTCGAGTCTCGAGGCACCATCGCTAAGAGAATGTACGAGAGGAAGATGGCTAACAACACCACGAGCATAAACTTTGACGGCTTTGGTGAGAACAAGATCGAGTACGTTTCTGACATGATGCGTTCGTTCGTTCCGAGGGATCAGTTTGAGGGATTTGAGAGAAGGGACCCGTTCCAGGATCTCAAGAGGGCGAAGCAGCTCAAGCAAATGCTGCAGAAGTCGAATATCGACCTGGGGTCGGGGTTCGGGGGGAATGACGCAGCTTGGATCACGGACAACCAGGCGAGCTCCAAGAAGGTCCTGGAGGCCGTGGCTCTGGACGAGCGCAAGGTGAGCACGTGCGAATCGTGGATGTGCTGTCGACTTGACCGCTGGCCCTTTTTAACACACAAACCGCAGTTCGGGAAGAGGGACCCCTTCAAGGACATCAAGCGTGCACGAGCACTGAAGCAGCAGCTCCAGAAGTCGACGCTGGACCTGGGCTCCGGCTTCGGGGGCAATCCCGAGGCTTGGATCACCGACAAGCAATTCTGCCAGCAAGTGGTGGACAAAGCTCTGAGCTCGGGGGAGTTCAAGGGGCGGGACCCTTCGAAGGATAGGGCCCATGCGAAGGCTCTCAAGAAGTATCTCCAGCGCACTACACTTCAGTTGGGCTTCGACAGTCGTTACATGTAAATTAAGTCACTTGTTTGAAAACTAAATATGATCATAAATCTTCTACCTTGACTTCCTACTGCACGCCACTACTTCATTCATGCCTAAAACTCATCATCATCGTCTATGTCGCCCGCGAGCTTGTCGGCCAAAGCCTCGAGCCTTGCGATTCTCTCGGCGACCGACTCCTCCTTTGCCTTCCCCCTCTTCTTCGGCGTAGTTACCTTCCTCTCCACCTCCACAACCTCCTCGTCGTCGTCGTCGTCGTCACTGTCCTCTTCGGCGTCGTCGTACAGGCCTGCAACTCTGACGCCGGGGTCCACCTTGACGACCTTCCCTCCCTCAGTGTGGACGGGAACTTCCAAAATATCGTTGGCGAACTGTGATGAGCATAGTAAAGAGCAGTGAAGATTGGGTTAGATTAAAAAATGTTTAGCTCAATTTAGCTGTCGCACTCTTATATATAATTTTTGTAGCTCACCTGCTCCGCCTCCTTGTCCGCTTTGACCTGCTCCCTGTGGTCCATGTGCTGCTGGAGGGCAGCGAGGTTGTCTCTGATGCTCTGCTCCTCCGGCTCTAGCTTCTGAGCCTCTAGCAGCACCCTCTGCGAGTCTTCCAGCATGCCCAGGCGGAGGTAGGTGACGCCGAGATCGCTCAAATACCAAGGGTTTTCCGGAGCTAGTTGCACCGCCTTCTCAAAGAGGGGCAACGCCTCCTTGATCCTGTCGGCCATTGCATGGTCGAGCGCCTCGCCCCTCGCCTTTGCAGCCTTCTCTGGGCTAGGCTCTCCGTCGTCCACCTCCACAGGGGGCGGCTTCGGCTTCGGCTTCTTTTTCTTTGGCGGCGGCGTGTTGGGGTCCCTGAACAGCCCGGGACGGTAACTTCCATCGTCGTCCGGGTCAAGGTCCTTCTGCCCTCTGTCGGGCGTAACTCCCAGATCTCTGAAATTGATGTGCTCCATCACCGCGGCAAGGTTGTTCTTCACGTCCTGGTGATCCGGGTCAATTCTACCGGCGCGCTCAAGCTCTGTCCTGGCCTCGTCAAGCTTGCCCAAACGCATCAAGGTCACGGCAAGATCGTTCATCAAGCGGACATCCATCGGCTCCAATTGCACAGCCTATAGGTAGATGGTGTAGTGCGTTGTTTAGAATATATTGCAGCCTCTTACAACTTTTCCTCTTCCGCCAGCTTCTCTCCATCTCTCTCTCTTTCTTACCTTCTCGAACCAGTGCAGACTCTCATCTGTCCTGTCTTCCATTGCGAGGCTGATGCCGTATTTGTGGCATGCATCCGCGTCTGTTGGATCCTGCGAGATACAAATATTTTCGGGGAGGGTAAGCGCGCGTATAGCAAACAAATTTACCCAAACAAATTCCGTAACCCGAAACCTAACCGTTCTCCTCTAAAACTCACAGGGCCATTGTTTTCGCCAAAGGGATTGAGGTCTGATAGGCTAAATGCCGACGCAGGGTTAATATGCGGCGCCAGAAGTGGCAGGATCAGCAGAATATTAGCGAACTTCATGCTAAATTTTCCACCAGAGGGGGACAGAAATGTCTGAATTGTCGAAGGTCGAAGGATTGGGACCTGCAGCTAGCTCCTCTTGCCACACCATTTTACCATGAGCAACCCGCTGCCGCCAGTGGCCTCTGTTGTAATACCGCCCAGCGCTCCTCCGCCGCCGCCCGTGGACCAGTCTCCGAACGCGTCACAGAAGAAATATCAGAATTGGTGAGACGACTTCCCTTTCGGGGGTTCCTAGCAGCAGGCTGTTTGCGGGGATGTCGGGACGGGGGAACGAGATCACATTGCTGTCCACAACCAATGTGAATAGTTTGCACGGCCTCTGCGCGTACCCCGCCCCAACTCCCTACTTATTCACTTGATTCTTGTCAAGATCTCCACTGCCTAGGTGCCACTCCCCCCTCCCCCACCTAAGACCTCTCCGAGCGCTCCTAACCCAAATCTCCCGCTCCGCAGGAAAGAGGCATGGGACGATGCACGAGCGGTCGTCGCGGTGGATATCGCCGTCCTTCAGACAACCGTGTCTGAGCCAGAGCAGACTGGAAGCTACATGTCAAAGCACATTACGTACCTGATAAGGACTGAACCGTACACCTACCTCGTGCGCCGCCGGTACACCGACTTCGTCTGGCTCAGGGATGTCCTCCAGAAGCGTTACATAGGGATGCTATTGCCGTCGCTTCCTCCGAAAACCTATCAGAGCACCGGTAGCGGGTCAAGCAGCACAAGCGGCCTGGTGAAGCACCGCATGAGGATGCTCGGCATTTTTCTGGAGAATTTGGTCCAGATCCCGTATGTCCGGGGCGATCCGAGCGTGCTGGCTTTCTTGAGCGTCCAGAACGAGTCCGAGTTCGACGCTGCCAAGACGGCGACTGCCATCCCTGATCTCTTCAGCGACACTTCTGCAGGTGCGATCAAGTGGAGGGACGCCCTTCGCTCCGCCACCATCCCCCACAACGGGCAGAGGGTGCTGATGGACTTCATCAACCAGCTGGAATACCTGGAGGGACATTTGAAAAAGCTCGTGGCCGCGACCAAGACTCTGTCGGAGAGGGCCATCGCAAAGAGGGCGAGCATGGACGTGCTGGCGACCGTCTTTCAGGAATGGGGAAAGACGGAGATGGAATTCTCAAATAGCAGCAAGTTCGAGTACCCTAACAAGACCGGCCAGGTCATGGCCAAGCTTCTCTCAACTAGCCACGACAAACTCAAGGGCTGGAGCAAGGTCCTGAGCTTTGAGCCTACCATCATTGAGTCAGTCGTCTTCGCGGCCCTTTCGTTCCTCCAGCAGCAGGTCGACGCTTTCAAGTCGCTGATTAAGATCCGCGACGCCTCGATCCGTGACCTCGAAAAGAGCGACAAGTCGTTGGCGCAGAAGAAGGCCGAGAAGGACGTTGGAGGAGACGGCGACAAGCCCGTGAGCACCGGAGTCTTCAACTTCGGCGCCAAGGGCGAGACCTTGAACGAGGCCATCGCGCGGGAGGAGAACGAGGTCCGGGCGAAGCGCCGCAGCGTGGAGGCGATGGCCAGGGCCCTCTTCTTCTCCGAGATTGATCGCTTCAACGAGAACCGCATGGAGCAGCTGGAGGCCGCCATGGCCTGCCTGGCGGCTTCGGAGCTCATGGTGAGCAAGAAGAACGCGAAGCTCTTCGCGGCCTTCTTCGGGGCGATGAACTTGGACGCGGGGGAGTGGTCGGAGAAGGCGAAAGCGGTGCTGAGTCTGCAAGAGCAAGTGGAAGAGCTTCAGTTCGACGATTGATTAATGGAAATGTTTGTATTTGTAGTGGAACTATTCCGTCTCTCTTTCTCTCCCTCACTCCCCCCTCCCCATTCTCTCCTCTCTCCTCTCTCTCCCCTCTTCACTTCCCCCCTCCTCCCACACCTTCTCCCCCCTTCCTGCCCCTCTCTCTATAACACTAACTAATCTATCAACAACTACGCAAGCCCCAACGACTTCAAGTACGCGTTATTCCTCGCAACTCTCTCCGCCCTCGCCTTCTCGTAGTCGCTCATTTCCACGACGGGGGGCTCGTTGTCCTCTTCATTTTCGCCGCCGGCTTGATCCTCGTCTTCTCCTTCGGCCGTGTAGCCCGGGCCGTTGAGTTTCTTCTTCTTCCCCTTGTTGGCCGGAGCCCTTCGAGGGAGGACTGAGAAGGGGACAGAGGGGATGTAGTAGTTCGCCACGCTCACAGTGCCTCCCCCCGGGCTGTTCTTGTTCACAGCTGCGCAGAGCGTAGCGAGCGTGAAGACTGGGTCAGATATAGTCGTCGTTCGCTCCTCGTGGCGCTGCACTCACCTATGCTCTCGACTTCGAAGAGGTGGCCGGACTGGATCATTCCACGGAGGACGTGACGGAGGGCCGGGACGATGTGGGGCTTGCGGATTTCCCACACCAGCCCTCCCTTGGGGTCTTCTCCGATGGAACCGAGCCAGGGGGGGAAGGTGTTGTGGAAGTTCTTGTTGAAGAGCTCTTCCTCCGCCTCCTCCTCTTTCTTTCTCTTTTCTTCCTGCGCCTGCTCCTCGAGCTGTTTCTTGACCTTGTCGAAGTCCTCCGCCCTAACATTTACCATCAGGCCCGTCTTCCCCTTCCTCATCTTCAGCGCCCCCTGGACCCCCGAGTCGGAGGCGTCCACCCATCCCTTCACCTTCTCCTTTTTCTTCTTCGGCTCCTTGTCGATGAGGATCTGCTGGTACAGCTCCCCCATCTCGAGGTGGTTTTCCTCCCTCCAAGTTTCCAACTCCGTCCTGTCCGTAACCTTGATCGAAGGGTCGTCGCGGCGGACGTAGCCCAGCCCAAGGCTGACGGCGAGGTCGGCTTTTTCGCCCGCCTTGGAGTTTTCGGTCGAAGTGGCCGTCGACGGCCTCACGGCCCTACCCTCCACCGAGCTCTCGGCCGCCAGCTCCGCATGCGACTTTATCCTGTAAGCTATCCAGTCGTCCTTGAGCGAGAAAGTCGAGTCGTCGTTGTTGATCGGTAGCGACGGGATGAGCTTCGAGAGCCTCATCCCCTCCTCGACGGGGCAGTTCTTCATCTTCGTGCTGGACACGCGGCCGTAAGGGTTCATCTCGTCGTCCTCTCCCATGAGGTCGATCTGCTCGTCGTCGTCAAAGTACTCCACGCCATGAGCAGCTCCGTCGATCGGCACGACGCCAGCCTTTTCGAGGCCAAAGTCGGCGTTCCCTCCCTTCCTCATAAGCTTTAGGACCTCCTGCAGCTTCTTCTCGCATTTTTTCTTCAGCCTATTCGTGATTTGAGCCACCTCTGATCCCGCTCCGTTGAAGTTCACCGCGTTGGAGAACATGAGCTCGAGGTCCTTCCAGAACTTCCCCATGAAGTCGCACTCTCCGTCGGCCTTGTTGTACGTTCCCTTTTCGAGCTTCATGCGCATGGTTTTCAAGTCCATAGGTTTCTTAATGATTTCAAAGTACTGTGGAATATTGAGCGCGACGGGGTCAACCGGCTCTAGGAAGAGCCACGCGTCAGGCTGCTGGGTCGCCCACTTGAGAAAGTTCGTCGCCATCGCGAACGCCGCTCCATCGCCCGCGAAGATGAGCTTGGTGGCGTCTTCAGGCTCGTCGCCTTCTCTGTGGAACATGGCGGTGTTGGGGTCGAAGTGACCCCAGAACGACTCCTTGGCCCCGTCCGGCAGCAGCATAATTTTCTCCGAAAAAGGGTCCGCGGCCACGCACGTCGCAGGAAACCACCTCGGAGATTTCTTGTCCAACACCGCCGGCCCCCCCGTAGGGCTCTGCACGACATCGTACTCGCAGAATTGCAGTTTCTTCCCAATCTTGGACTTGAAAGAAGTGTAGATGCTCGGGCTCGGCCCTCCATTGATCTCATCGATCATATCCTTGAGTTGTTCTTTCAGCCTATAGGCTTCGTTGAGAGCTCGGACCTGCAACGGAGCGGAGCGACGAGACGAGTTAGAATAAGGTAAAAGCCGCGATCGTGTCCTCCAAACAAACAAACAAAAAGGTTCGACATTGTGGCAATTTGTTTTCACCTGAAACTCGCTCAGTGTCCAAACTTCCTCCTCCTCGATTTCGGGTGCAGGATAAGGTGCAGGCGGAAGCGCCACGATCGGCATGCCGTTATTATTAGTAGGGATCTCCGCAGCCGCCCCGTTGGGATGGGTCTGCCCGTTCTGGTTCGGTACCGACATGCCGTTATTATTAGTAGGGATCTCCGCAGCCGCCCCGTTGGGATGGGTCTGCCCGTTCTGGTTCGGTACCGACGCAGTTCGTTTAGCCCCTCCTAGGATCTTGACGATGTCCGATTTTTCGTTGACGCGTTCCTTGCGAACCTGCGTGGATTTGTCGTCGACGAGTTAGAATCAGACGCTGCGAAGTGGTAGCCGAAATATATGCACGGAACCAACCTTTTTCTCACCTTCGCCTTGAAAAGCGCCTGCCTCTGCACCGTCCGTCCTTTGATGACCTCCTGTTCCTGCTCGGTTGTTTTCGGTTGCTTGTCTTCGAATTCGTCCTGGATCTGTTCGATTTCAGGGCACCACGCCACGACTTCAGCTACTTTACCTTCGTAATTGAGGAGCTTCTTTTTGAGGTATTCGTTGTCGGCCGTCATCCAGTCGTCTTCCGTTATCTCGGAGATGACGGAATTGCTGGGGTCGGCGCCGATGGCGGCTCTGCTGATGAGGCTGGGTTCAATCTGCAACGTCGTGAGAATCATTTTCCTCAATGTCATTTCAACGTTCTGCGACGAGCGAAGCGACGAGCGAAGCGACGAGCGAAGCGACGAGCAAAGCGACGAGCAAAGCGACGAGCAAAGCGATAAGCAAAGGAAAGGGGGTGTTCACGGCGTTAGAAACGGCGACGAATAATACGGCAGAAGAAAACGCAAACTGCGGAGGACATCGACTCCGGGCTAACTCCCCACAACGTTCCTCTCTCACCTTAACCTCCAGCTCGTACTTCGCAACCTCAACCTCCGTATCTTTAACAAGTTCGTTAACGCACACAGCCTTGTAAAAGTTAATTCCGTCCGTCTCCGCGACGTCGGCGAAGACTCTCTCCACGGCCCCCCGACGGAGGAGGGAGCCTAACGTCGCTCTGATCTGACCTAGAGATGACGAGTCCATCATGGCTGCTCCCTTCTCGAAGACGGCGTCGGAGACGTCTCTCATGAAGACGTTCCTTTCGACGTCGACGATGGTTGAGGGTTGGGGGAAGTTTCTGACGGCTTTAGAAGCGACGTCGGCGACATTCAGGGTCTTGTCGGCGTAGGCGGCGTTGGAGACGGCCTTCCTTTTTCTCTTGGGGAAGCGGGGACCCCCCGCGAGACCGCTCGAGGCCATCTCGTTCATTTCGTTGAGGTACGTCTTGACCTTCCTCCATTCCCTGTACTTTTCGACGGTTTTGAGGTATTCCTCGTTTTTCGTCTTGACCTTGTTCTCGTACGCCTTCTTCTCGTCTCCTCCCATGTTGTCGTACGCCTTCGCTATCGCCTTGGCGACGATTTTATTGGGGTCCAGCTTCGGGAACTGCCAGACTTGGCTGACTAGAGGCGGGCTGAAGTTGAAGTCTGAGAGCTGAGGCACGTCTTCGCCTAAGGCCGTCCTTTTTTCGACCCATCTTTTGCCTTCGCCTTTTCCCCGGAGCCTTTCTCCAGATTTTGTCCAGAAAGTCACTTCGACGCGGCCTCCCTTGACCTCCGCTTCTTTGTGGTAGCCTTCGATTGGGTTGTTGTTGACTTTCAAATTCAACGACTTCAAAGTATCCTCGAACTTATCCTTCTGAAAGGCCATGAACATCTGGTCCGGCTTCACGGGTTTAGGCATGGTCACTTTGCCCAGGGCCTCCTGCGAGGAACGTAGCGAGGAGCGTAGCGAGGAACGGAGTCGCGAAGCGACAACTCGTTAGAACATTAAGGCGAAAAAAGCAGCGTCGACATTATGACCTGAATCTCCTGTCAAAAACGCTGAATTTCTCACAGAGATAATAACGTTCACCGTCGCGTTCGTTTCCTCTTAACATTTGTCCTACCTGCTCTTGAGTCAGTGACGTTAACTTCTCTGACGTGTCAAATCCCATCATTTCCCACTCCTTTACGTTCTTCAACGATTTTTTAAACGCTGAGCTTTTCACGTGACCCATCATACCCTTCCACTTGGTGTACGATTTTTGATCTGGGGGGGTGGGGGGGTTGCGGAGGGGTGAGGTTTTGAACGAGCGAACGTTTACAGCGAAGGTATTGTGTTCCGCGAACGTTCCCTTTTTCTCTCACCTTTATTCCTCTCTCTATTAACCTTAAACCTCTTGGCCATGACATCGTCGTTCCAGTAAATACACGTAATCTTCCCCTCCCCTTCCAAAACATCCAAAGTCTCAAGAATGAAATTCAAATCACCTTCATACATCTTCAGAACAACTGAAGAAGTTACTTCAGCCAGTGATTCGACGACGAGTGCCCCGACGTTCTCCTCCTCAACCTCATTAGATTCCGTTCCATCCTCCTCCTTCTCCTTCATCTCTAAAACCCCACGTTTCCTCAAACAACTTTCTAAACATGATCTAACGACTCTCCTCAAACCTTCAACGTCAAATCCGCTCGTCTTCTTAGTTTTACCTTTCCCCTCTCCGACCTCATCGATCCCGGCTCTGACGACTTCCCTACCGTCTACTTTATCGAGCGATGTATTATCGGAGAATACACCACCTAACTCTCTACCGCCGTACAATCTTTTAGGGAGGTTAGCTAGTGAGACGCCTTCTTTGTATTCGGAGTGGGTTATGAGACGTTCGAGACCGTGGAGGAGACGGCAGTAATATACTGGTTGGGTTCGGGAGGATTTTACGCCGATGACGTAGGCGGGGGTTAGGTTGGATTGGGAGGGGAGGATTTTTAAAGGGGAGGATTTTAGGAGGAGGGGAGGGGAGGGAGAGGGGAAGGGACGGTAGGGGGGGGGGATGTTGTAGGAGGAGGGGGAGGAGATTAGGTGGACGGTGTTGAGGGGGGTTAGCTGGGCTTTTATTGAGGGGAGGAGCCAGGAGGGGGAGGGGGGGGGGGGGGGG
>BRXY01000214.1:21978-57125 GCA_030267945.1 Triparma strigata
GGCGTCGTAGGCTAGGTTGGAGGCGTAGATTTTGGAACAGTAGGGGTCGAGGGTGTAGGTGGGAGGAGGTGTGGGGCTGAGGGAGTAGAGGGTGGTGGGGGAGCCCCAGGGGCTAGTGACAGGCCCTTGGGGGGAGGACGTGACGTGTTTGAACCAGAGGGAGCCGAGGTTCAGAGGCGAATCAAGGAAGGAGACGACGTCGGACCTCTTGTAGGTGAGGAGCGTGGTGGAGTGGAGGTGCTGGTGTATGCCGTCTGGGGTTACGTGGATGATGGTTTGGGGTTTGGGTTCTGGTGTGGAGGAGCCAGAGGAGCCGGAGGAGCCGTCAGGTTTGGATGTGGATGTCACGGTGATGGACTGGAGGGTTGGTGTGGCGGTGGTTGTATTCGCGGAGAGTGCGGCAATGATCGCCGAGATGGTACTTTGGCTCTGTGGTCAGGTTATTTGGTTGGGGGGAAGTTTGTGAGTGAGTGTTTGTGAGCGAGTGTTTGTGAGTGTTATTGTTGTTGTTGCTGTGCATGACAGAAATGATACGATGACAGAATGTCGGATAGAATGTCGGTCGCCTACCTTCCTCTGTGCAATCTTCCTCGGGCACGTGAGTACCTCCCTCGTCTCCTTGCTGTTGTTCTGTTTATGGAAGAGGTCCGGGTTAACATTCTGCTGGACCTTGGTAGTGATGGTGCTGGTAGTAGTGGAGGTGTCAGCGGCGGTCTGAGAGGACAGAAGAGGAGGAGCCTCGAGGACGAGACGGTTGAGAAGGGCATTGGTAGGATTGCACGGGGAGAGGTCATTAAGTTTGTATAGCTCAGGGGTCCATGATTCTGGGTCTGAAGTTGAGATAATTTGTGCTCCTATTTGTGCTCCTACATGTGTTTGAGGAAATGAATCTAATGATGATGATTGAGTAGAGGCTTCTGAGGAGGCATTGTGTTCAGGCGTCTCAGATTGCGTCTCAGATTGCGTCTCAGATTGCGTCTCAGATTGCGTCTCATCCTTTAGCATTTGTTGCTTCTGATGAGAGGAATCTAGTTCACTCACTGTGACATCATATGTACCGTATGGATGAATGTTATTTTTTGGAAGATATACCGTTTCTATAGGCGGTTTAAACGGTAATTGTTTAAATGGTAACATGTTTGATTAAAAAGAAATACGAGGGGTCCAGCC
This sequence comes from Triparma strigata, assembly GCA_030267945.1. NCBI lineage: Eukaryota > Bolidophyceae > Parmales > Triparmaceae > Triparma > Triparma strigata. The sequence continues at coordinate 23,149 of BRXY01000214.1, forward strand.
GATGTGTTCTCCAGAAGAAGGCCCTTTAATAGCCGAAATGGAACACTTTTAATATATTATATTATAGTACGGTTACAAACTCTAAATAAGTCGAAAGATAATCGAAACCTTCCGTAAATCCACTAAATAATCTTCCAGGGAATCGATACAATGGTGAAGTGAAGGGCTCTCACCAATTCAAGCTCAATTTAAGTGAAAATTCAGGTCAAATCCTCTTGCTGCAGATCTGAAGCATACTTAGCTGCTAATCAAATCAATTAAATTTCATAAAATCAACGGAAAATAACATTTTTTGAGGAAATACCAAAGAGGAATCGGAAGGTGAGGACGCCTCAACCCTCAGGCTGCAGCAATTCACAACACTGTGACGGGCTCCCTGTGGCGGGCCTCCTATTACAGTACTTCACACGAGCCAACAACCGAGTGCCGGCAACACAGTCTATTACGCTGACCGAGTTGCTGGTAGTGGTTGTGGGCACCGGCGCCGCACATGTAATTTGCGTGGCTGAAAAGGACCGTCGAGGGAACGACAGTCTAGTCGAACCTGCGCTGGGTTGCCAGCTCAAGGTTGGCTCCGCTCAAAGTGACAACCGTTGAGCCGGTGGTGGAACCAGACGCAGGAGACAGCGAACTCATCCGCATGTACACCGCCAATTCTAACCATTTGCGTCTATCCATATAGATATAGTCATATAGATATAGTCATGTCCTCGAGTGTGCCATTACCTACAGAAATATCCCTAACAGGAACTCCATCTACTGAACCTCCAGCAGCAGCAGCAACAACAACAACAACAACAACAACAACAACAGCTACAGCAAACAATTCTAGTACCACTCCCACCACCGTCACTACTACAGACTCGTCGTATTTACCTCCACAGTCAGAAGTCCCTTTTCCCGTAATTCTAGCCCCAATGGTCCGTTGTTCTACTCTTCCTCTTCGTAACCTTTCTAAACAACACTCCTTCCACCTCACATACACCGAAGAAATAATCGACCGCTCCCTCCTCGAATGCACCCTAACCCCTAACCCTCTTCTCCAAACCGTCGACCTCGTGAAGCTCCGTCCCCTAAAAAAGAAAAAATTCCAAAAAACCGTAATCCTCCGCCTCCTCCCCTCCACCCCTCTAATCCTTCAAATCGGCACCTCCTCCCCTCATACCTCTTCCTCCGCAGTCCTCCCCCTCCTCCCTTACATAACCGGTATAGACGTGAACATGGGTTGCCCAAAAAAATTCTCTCTCTCCGGTAACATGGGCGCCGCGTTATTATCTGATTTAAAACTTTCGAGGGATATTATTAGAGGACTTGTTAGGTTAGGTAAACCTGTGTCGGCTAAAATACGGTTGTTGGAGGGGGAGAATGATGGTGATATATATGATAGAACTTTAGGTTTTATTAAAGGTTTAGTTGCGGAAGGTTTGAGTCTTGTTACTATACATTTGAGGACAATTAAAGATTCTCAGCATATTTGTTGCAAAAAAAGGTATGGGATGGTTAAGAGATTCGTGGAGGATTTGAGTATACCGGTGGTTGTTAATGGGGATTGTTGGGGGAAGGAAGGGGTTGAGGAGGTTAGGAGGTTAGGGGCTAGGGGGGTTATGGTTGGGAGGGGGGCGTTGGTTTCTATGGCTGGCTTCGGGGAGACGGGGAAGACGAAGGATGACGTTGTTAGGGATTATTTGAGGGAGTGTTTGAGGTGGGATAATCACTTTATTAATACTAAGTATGTGGTGCTTGAGATGATTAATTTTAGGAGGTTGACGGAGGAGGGGAAGAATTGTTTGACTGATAAGGACAGGAGGTGAGGCAATGCGAGGAGCGGGACGAAAATGGTAATGCGATTCGAGGGCCTTTTGCGGTGCCTTTTCTAACTCGTCGCTTTCGCTCTTCGCTTCCGCCCTTCGCAGTAAAATTACGATTAAGGAGGTCTGCAAGGTCAAGGATTATGAAGGGCTGTGTAAGCTGTGGGGGGTGGAGATGGAGAAGGAAAGGGGGGAAAGCGAAGAAGGCATCGAAAGGAAGTACGACGACGAGTATTTCCTGAAAGAAGAGAGGAAGGATGATAATGAAAGGGAGAAGAAGAAAGTTAAGACTGCTGCTGCTTTGGAATAATGAAAAAAAATCCGCCATTTTTTTTTACAATATCGGGGTGAACGTCAACTCGACCGGGTAATGGTCAGAAGCCTGGTCAGTCTGCTGATTCATCTGAACCCTCGAATGCACTACCCCGAACTTCTCCAAGAACTTATCGTTTCCGAAAATGTAATCGATCTTGGCCGACGAAGGGCTCCCGTTCACCGGAGACCAAATCGAGGTGGAGCAAGAATCAGAGCACATGTTGTAGCTCATCGGTGAGTTTTTCGAGGACGCGGGAGAGTAAGAGTACCAGCAGAGGTCGTTCAGGCCCGCATCTAGTAGATGCTGAATTGGCTTGTAGTTTATCGCGCCATCCATGCAGTAATTTAAGTCGCCTTCGCACATCAACGTTTCGTTGTAACGGGCGGCGTCGAGGGGAGAAGGGTTGTTCGTGTCTCCCATGAGAAGCAGCGGCTCGTCGGAGTACTTAGATATAATAGATTCGACGACGGAGTCAACCTGGGCAGTGCGGATTTCGCTTCCGGTTTGGTCAGCGAAGGGGGTCAAGTGGAAAGTTACGTAGACGATACCGTCGATCCTGGCGGCGATGGCGCCGTGGCCGGCGGTTGAGATGTCTTCGAGGACTTTGATCTTCGAGCGGGACATGAAACCGACATGGTAGCTGTCGCAGTTGTTGCACAGATAGGAGTCACTGTAGTTGAAGGCTTTCATAACCCTTTTCATGTCGTCTTCCGACCAATTTAGGAGCTCTTAGAAGGCAACGACGTTATTGTACGGCGAGACTGCGGAGAGTATGTAGTTCGTGAACGGTCCTGAGGCGTTGCCGTCGTCATCTACTATTAATCGCGGTCCCTGACCTTCGTCACTCCACCCCCTGTCGAGAATGTTGTAGGTGAGAACGCCCAATCTCTCATAGTCGTCAGTCCCAAGGCTGGGGACGGCTGCAGCGAGTGAAATAAGCACAAAAAACTGGATTGCGAGCATTTCCTCGTCCAATGTTGCGCGCCACACCCAGTATAACGTGCCTAAAAAAATTCCAGGCAGGGGGCAAGGGTAAATTCCTGTCTTTGCTTTCACACACAAAACCAAAAATGCGGCGAGCAGACGCTCAGCCCAAAAGCCCATCGTCGACCCCCCCAAGATCCCTTCCTCTGCCACCAGACTTACATTGCGAATACAAAAGGAGACACCGGAATTCACTTTCATCTTGCTTCGAGGAGCTCAAAACTACTCCCCCCAGAACTCCAGCCTGTCGGTTCACCCGAGTGGGGGGTTGGGATAGCGGATCAGAAAGCGAAGATGACAGAATAGTCAGTCCGCCCGCAGAGGGAAAGTTTGACGATGACGATGAAAACGATATTAACGAGCTGGGGTGGAAAAGTGAAAGGATATTGGATCTTGACGGCCAGGAGGAGAAGCATGACGGGACACATGAGGACGCACATCACGGCTCAAACACACACTTCGATAATTTGGATCAGGGGATGCTGCCTGGAACGAACGTGATCATAAAGCGATCGAACTTGAAGGCCAAGATATTGCGAAAGTCCCTGTTTCATGGGCAGGTGAGAGGCTGCGAGCGGAGACACCACTGTCCACCCACTATCAAACACCACTATCAAACACCACTATCCACCCACTATCCAATACGCCACTGCGTAGCTCTAACTCGTCGCTTTGCTTCTTGGCTCCTCACAGCTAAAGTACCTCGTAAAACTAGATTCGTCCGGCCTGGAGTCCGAGCACGAATCCTCCGAAATCGAAATCTCCGAGCCCCCTCTTGGTTGGGTGGTTAAGTGGTCTGAGAACGACGTTACCCATGAGGACGAAGGGCAGGTTTCTGAGTTCTCGGGCTTGGTCATAGGGGCGAGTTGGTTTCGAGAGGTCAAGAGAGTAGAAGTCGAACTTGAAAAGGGTAACACCGTGTGGAAAGACTTCGACAATGTCCGTTTCATAGAGCCCATATCAGGCACACGTGTCGCATGTAACTACAAGGACGAAGATGGAAATGAGAGTGTCAAGAGCGGGGTCATAGAGGGCCGATCCACCTTTCGCAATGAGAGTCGGTTTCAAGTCAAGTTTGACGAGGGCGGTGATGCTTGGGTGGATTTGCAGAACTTTATAAGTCCTAACGAGTTTCGAAATTTATAAAATAAATACAACTTATAACTTCTACGTCACTTATTCAGGGGGCAATCCTAACAAATTTCGAAATTTATAAAATAAATACAACGTATAAAACCTCTACATTCTTATCCTTCAGGGGCCACCTTCAACTGTTTCCTCTGCTTCTGCTTAATGAACGAAACGATGCTCGAGTTCCGCCTATTTTGCCGTGCTCTCTTCGCGTATTCTTCACTTTGCTCGTAAGCTGGAATCCACTCCACCGGTACCCTCTCGAGCTTGTTCTGGGTAAGCCAATAGGGCCTATCGGCCTGCCAGACGAACCTGCGACGAGCGAAGTGACGCACGACGAGTTAGAATAACCAAAACAAAATTCGTTCCCTCCAACGTAAACATCGCGTGGGGTTCTTGGTCGCTTCGCTCCCTCGGTCGTCTCACCACCTACTCTGGACCCATTCTTTGACATCTCCTCTAATTGATCTCCACCTATAGGAATTATAATATATAGTCGTAGAAAACTTTTGCACGTCAGTGGTTGCAGCCTGAAAGCGTAGGATATCGTTCTCCCATCCACAATTTGTATCTAAGAAGGTCCGGACGTATTCTTGCTTGATGGAGCTGAGAAATAGTCCCGCGATTAAGATCATCAAAGTTAAACTTGCCCAGGCTATGCGTGTGTAAGTTTCGTTATGGCCAAACTCTTCGGAGTGCATAAATATCGAAAACATCAGAATACAGAGGTTGAAAAGGAAAGTGAGCGTAAAATAGGCGCCTCCGATTTCGTTGGCGTGACGAAACTGAATGCAACATGTAAAGTCGGTAACACACTTTGATATTACTCTCCAAAGCATGGACAAAAAGTAATTCGCCACTGTCATGCCGTGACCCGTGAAAGGAACAATCGCGTCGTCTTTCAGCACCTTGTAGATCAAGAAAATTGCCAACTCGGCACTAAATACAATTGCGCCAATAGGAACTGACTCAACCTGAGATAGCAAAACGAACGAGAAGCAGCGAGTGAAAAGTTGCCCTGCGCTCATCAGCATCATGAGCAAGAACGAAATTAAGCGGGCTCTACTATCATCTTTCAGCATCCCGTAATAGAGTGGTTGCTGCAACGAGCAAAGCAAGTCGCATGAAAGATTGTGTTGTCGGCATTAGAAACGGTGGTGGAGTCGGTGTACAGACGAATGGTAACAAACGCGCCCTCTCAGCTCGTCGGTTTGCTCCTCCCTGCGCCTCACCTCCAGCCTGCCCAAGGGCTCGACATCGTAGTCGTAGCTTATCTGAGCAGATATCATCCCTGCTGAAAGCAAAGTTATCAGGAGAGAGCCAATTGAAACCATTGAAGGGGACTCAGAGCCTTTGATAAGGTCGATTATCGCGGAGATTTGAATGAATGTAGCTGGTATGTTCTCGCTAAACAGCTCGATAACGCGTGATGCTGCGACAAGTGTGAAGATCAGAGTTAGAATGGCGAAGAAATAGATGGAACACAGTGATTTTTGGCTTCGTCGCTTTACGCTTTACTCACCCGTCATCTCCAATTCTGGCGACAATTTCTGGCCCGGCATGACGTCGGCAGCTGTTCCCACTTGATAGGCCTCGTAGACGGGCTTGAATCCGCTCAGTGTCAGCAAAACTTGCAGCATAGTCTGTTTAGCCCCAACGCCATAATTCTGCAGGACTGTGATGATACCATGGAGGAGCATGGTGATAGAAAGGAAAATCAGCAAGGTCACTGCAAAGTTTGTCCTCCCCTCTGCGAAGAAGACTAGAATCATTACTAAATCAGACATTATGTCCACCAAGCTTATGCTTGCGATAATGCCGACGCGCAGCTTCACGCCCCAGCCGACTTCTCCGACAAGCCGCTTCGACATTGCGTTGAGCATCGGGCGGAAAAACGTGTACTCCGAGTCGAGATGGGTCAAGGCAGGGTATTGAATTATCCATTCGTCAACACCTGCCAAGTGGTCGCGGCCAGTGGCCAAACAAATACCGAGGGATGTGCCAATGATGGCCCCCTCCTGCGCTTGGACGCTATGTGCCGGGGCCTTTACTTTGCGAAGAGGTCGAAGCTGCGACGAGCGCATAAAAATTGATTCATGAGTTAGAAGCGCGAAGCGGTGATTGTGCTGAGGCCAGCTACAGGCGCCTTTAGCAGCGCTCACCTTTCCCTTGAGACTCGCTTTGAACATGTCAGCTATCCAAGGGTACTCAGCGTGCAGCTCTTTCATGGCCACTGACTTTGATAGTACAAGATCAACGCGCTGCTCGATGGAGCGGTCGTCCCTTCTAGTATGAAACTGAGCGGCAAGGGCCTGGCCGTCGATTGTACTCAATTCACTCGCAGGGATGGCCAAAAGAAAATAAGTTTGACACTCGGTCAGCAATTCCTCGTGAATTTGGACGGTGGTCGACTTCAGAGTTTTCTTGCTGACGTGCCCGCCCAAGTTGAGCTGGACGGCGAAATCTACCCGGGTTCTAGTCGAAGACTTGCGCTCAAAGCGGATCGAAATGCTCTCCTCGGCAACGAGAGTGCTGCGAGAGCTGGTTTTGTGCCTCTCCCACCCAACAGTGTCTTCTGGCTTAGCTGGAACGATGCATATGATGATAGTGTCTGCGTCAATCCGATCGATCGTCATCTTTGAGAAGAATTCCCGTCCTCTGTGTATGTCGCTGTGCGCACCATGCAATTCCCTTCGACGGTATACGTGCTGTGTACCTGGTGTATCGGTCATGTGAACTTCTCTCACCGCTTCGCCGCTGGTTTGAAAGAGGTGTCGGGAGTCGTAGTTCCAAAAGTATGCTGCGACTTCGATGAAATGTGCGAACACCTCAGACGAACTTATTCCCCAGCCTGTGGTGGCAGACCTCTTCTTATCCATGCTGGAAAGATCCTTGAAAAGAACGCTAGCGATACAGCTTTCGCTCGATGGCGGCAGGGACTTGATCATAGCACCTATTTGATTCCTACGAAAGGCGTCTATCTCGAAGCTACAGCAGAATTTCTTGCGCAAACTAGAGATCGACGAGACGAATTTCACCATAATGTTAGTCCCTGCAAAGGCTGATAAAACACCTCTCAAATTTGCATTTCCAATTAAGGTCACATGCGTCCTTTCGACGCCACCTAGCGCAGGGCATTTCTCGAACATGATAACGTACTTGGTGTTACCCGTCACAAAGCCAGGTTGCCTCTCTTGTTCGATTTCATCGGTGTCCTCCGTGTACATGATTATGCGGCCATCGTCAAGCATTTTCCAGATCCGTCTAATGCGGAACTCTCTAGGATCCAAAAAAGACGAGAACGTAGTTTGGTTGAGCCTGCGGCGAACGAAGCGAGGAGCAAGATAGTTAGAATTAATTTGAATATCTTCGCTCTTCGTAAAGTCTTACATGAGCTCGTGATGGTCGTTAAATGGCCACCGGATTTTCTTCAAACCGCCTTTTTTGTAGTAGTTCTTCATGGCAATGTTGCCCTGGGCACTGAGCCACTCGTCGGCTAAGCAACTAAATATCGAGGCGTCGACGATTGCAGAGCCAATGCCGGCAAGGGAACCTTCCTCGCTCTCAACCCACGAAATATCAACCTCTGGGTCATCAAAGACAACCGGGTTCCTTTTTCTTGCTGAAATGGCGGAGTAGAAGTCGAGACCGCGCTGGATAATGTTCTCCTCCTCGACTGAGTATGAGATTGGCTTGTTTGCCACCTCGACGAAAGCCCGGTTCATGATTTCGTCAAGCTCTTCACTTCTATCAAAAAAATCTTTCGCATCTTGTAAAAGTTGCAGTTGCTTCGTGGCCATAGCTGACCAGTTTCTGAGGAGGCCTCCAAATTGAAAAGCTTGCCTAGTTTCAACTGAGCACTTTCCGTTCTCCAGCGGCGTGATCATGTAATACCCACAGTTCTTGCCCCGCTGGGTGGTGTGCTTCTCGCCGTAGTCGATGTCCTCTAGAGCATCCTTCCAAGCCACGTACACGACTCCGTCGTCGTCGTGCCTCCATATCTGCTTCGCTACGAACTCTCTATTTTTTAGGGGTTGTGGCATGGATAGTATCTTAGCTATGGTACATTCGTTTTCTCGTGAAGGGTGGTCGATGACGACCCTGGCAATTTCGTCGTGTTTTTGACTTGTCCGCATCCTCTGAAGCGAACAGAAATTGACAAACCAGGCCGCCGCGTGGACGACGTCTGTGTCGAGGATTATTGTTGCCTTGTAAACGTGGCCGACGTTCAATATTCCGGTCGTCCGCGCGTCAACTTTAGCTATGTACGTTTTGATGTAAGGGCTCGAAGCAGATTTCGAGGCTACTTTCGTCCACAGCGTCCCTCCTTGTCCTTTCCCAACTTTCAAACAATCTTTCACCAGGGTGACTTGGTCTTCATCGAGTGGCTGCCCCTTCCTACTTTGGATCTTGGCAGCTATAACATCAGTCATCAACCTGTCAGCATTTATCCAGGGCTTGATGAAGTAGGTCTGAAAGTGTCGTGCTCTGTCAAGGAATTTTTTAAGGTACGCTTCTGCCATCGTCCTCTGCTGAAACGGAAGTTTAGTGAGACTGGCAAAACCTAACCCCAAATCTAATCTTTGCATCGTGACTAATGACGTCATCTTCTCTCCGATCGCCGTCAATAAAAAAATTCCCTTGAATCTCGCCAGATCCGTGTTCCTCTTGAGAGTCTCAGTCTCTTCATTTTCGAGGGTGTCATAGCCAGGGAGGGAAACAGTTGGAGTGGAGACGAATAAAAAGGTTTTCGCTCCCTTCTCGTTGACGTCTACATCCCAAGTCGTCCAATTTTCAAGGCGCCTGATTCTCTGTGGCGGCGGAAGCCTGACGCACTCATATGTCATTTGCAGGCGTGTATTTAATTTGGGTATGGCGTCCCTAGGCAGGTCCATGGCTCCGTCGTACTTCGCTCTTTCGGCTAGCTTAAAGCAGCCCAGAAAACTAAGAACGTCAATGATGTTGGCGTGAACCAAGCCCTCTGCTCTGCCCCATTTCGAGTTCTTGAAGTCGCTGGCGAAGGAAGTTCGTAGTGAGTCGCTCGTCGCACAGGGGGCGTAAGACCATTTGGATTCTGTGGGAGTTGGGGGTTAATTGGAGGACGGTGGGTAAGAGGGGGGGTGGGGTGTGGCTCACCGAGAGCAGCAACTGATTTTTGCGCATCTTCAAGGATGGTCTTTTCCATAGAGGTTAAAGGCGGAGGACTTGCGAGATTGCTTCTGAATTCGCGCATCATGGCCTTGTCGACCCGTACTGGGTCCGCAAAGATCTTTGCGAGCGACAACCAGACTGAAGAGCGGGGGTAAGTTAATTTGGTTGGGGAGACAGAGGTCGCTGTGGGGAAACTCACCTTGGGAGAATTTCCTTCTATTCGCGTCATCTTTAGTTCCGAATACATTCGCGCTTCTGAAACTTGTGCGTATGCCTAGCTTAGAAGATATAACGTTGACCAAAGAAACTACAGTCTTAATGTTTGCTTCCGACGTGTCAGTACCGACGCTGTCTTCTCTAGTGCTGTCTCCACTAGAGGCGCCTGAATCTGAACCCTGCACAATTAGCAAGGGAATTTAGTCAGAGTTTGTTGTTGGATGGGGTCGCTTCGAAGGCTGTGAAACAGCCTGCTCACCTCAGAGTCATCGTCATCTTTCGTGTCGCCTTGGTGGTAAACCTTCTTTCGGAAGATAACTTCCACGCTTGATCTATCATATGAGGCTGTGGTACAGTATGGTACAGTTTAGTGTGGTGTCGTGTAGGTGTTAGGAGGGGCGGGGATAGAGTACGTCACGGAGGGGGAGTAGTTTCTTCAGTCTCACCTGGGCTTATGATGACCTTGCATCCTTTGATTTTGACGAGGGTCAATCCGGCTCTCAAAAAGTCCTTGCTCGACGCGTTCTGCTTCTCATCGGTGTCGCGTAGGTCGAACGCGATGAAACAGCCTTTCGTCTTAGTTGTTAGGTGTAACGAGAAGGTGTTTTGTTTATGAGCTATTGAGAGCAGCTTAGACTCGGATCTGGCGGGTTGAACAGGGTGTGGAGTAGTTAGGCAGAGGGGTGGGGAGAGGGGTAAGGAACAAGCTTTTTAGAGACCGGGGGTGTAGGGGGGTGGCGGGGCACTTACGTTGGGACCGCCTCATCGAGATCTGCGCAGTTGTTCTCGTCGTCGCTGGGATCACAGGAGAGAGAGCTTCTTATCAGGACGTCAGGTAAGGCGGCAACGTTGTGGTGGACGTTCGGTGGTATCTTTCCGGTACTAAGGTACGCGAAGACCATCTCCGGGGTGGCATCGATGATGATGGAGGGCATTGTTAGATGAGTAGCGTGCTAGCTTCTCGTTTGGAAAAGAGGAAGGGAAATACGGGGCCCCTGTAGGAATGGAGCGGCAACCTATGGGAGTCGAGGAAATGAAGGTGCCACGATTACCAAAAGGGAGGGCTGGTAGGGCGGGAGGGTGGGTAGGGCCGGAGGAGGGTATGAATGGGTCCCCTTTCACTTCTACACTATTGTGTGTGTATTGTGTGTGTGAGAGAGAGAGGGAACGAGGGGGCGTTGGGTGATGAGCGTTTCTCTGGACGAATAACAGTAGACCCCGAATATCCCTATTTGTTCTTTGGTTGAGTCCGTGCGTATGTTTGATGAAATTACTTTTTTACATGTCTACCTACTTGTGCCAGGGATTCCGAATACTCATCATTCTGTGTTATTTTTTTGAGCCCAAGCCAGGAGATAAAAATGACGAAGATTGCTGGGTTCACTGAAAAAGCGGGTGGCACGGCTACTACACTGCACTCGCTTCCTTGGTGCGTGCCTATCGTCCTACACCACACCAACACTCAGCACTGCAGCAGTCAGTTTTGCGATAGCTGATTTCGGAGGGAGGGCGGGGGCTGTGCCTAATAAGATTGATATCGTTGCGTTACAGTGGATATGGCGATTTGTTCGGATCTAATATGCTACTTTGTGTCTGTCATTTCATCACAGTTGCTAATTTCGAACGCTATCCTACTTTATTTGTTAATTTGCTCCCGCTTGCTCACACCTCCCTCCGCCCTCAACCCTCCCTCCTCCCTCCCTCCCTCTTGTCAGCCACGTCAAGACCGACGCTGACTTGCGCTGCGCCGTCTCTACTTACTTCAAGCCCGCCGTATCGAAGAAGTCAAAGAAGGGCGCTAAAACAAAAATGCAGGCTCAGTTCCGGGGACGGTCTCTGGTCGGCTACTCCCACCCCCTGCCGCCAAAGATGCTCGGCCTGGTGCTTAAGCCCAGCTCCGAGTCGACCGACGACAACGACGTCGTTGTGGAGAGTAGCTTCAAGGAGGTCATGCTGTGGGGACACGACATGGCGCCGGCTGAGAATGATGATGTATTGGACAAGGCGAGGGATTTCACTGAGGTTATGAAGGCGCTCCATGGATGTTGAGGGTTGGTTGAGGTTGTTGGGACCAAGTAGATGTTGATTATAGTGTTGTGCTGTTTTTATTTTTATAAAAAAGTTATACGTTTAATAAGAAGGCTTCCCATTCCTCCGCTTCAGATGATCTATTGAGAAGGGACTTTTCGACCCCTGTTTTGATTTCGGCTGCGATCCCGTTTCTGTCTGCTGAAACAGATTTTGCGAGCTCAACAGCTGACGTGAATAATTATCGTTTGCGTTAGTTTGCGTTAGAATGGGCTCCGGTCAGTGTATAAATCAGTATTTCAGTGTTGCACTCTCACCTCGCTCTGCATAGGATGACGACGAATCCTCGTCCTCGTCGTCGCCCCTGCCTATTGCCGAGTTCCAGGCCGTCGCGAAGTTGAATACTTTAAGTTTCGATGCGTCGCTGACTACCGGGATGCCGCTGCTCAGCGACTCGAATATCGTCACGCCGCCTCCAAAAGGGTAAGGGTCCAAAGTGACATGAGAACAGGTCACGAGCTTCATGTACGACCCGTACGGCATCGCATCGAGGAACTGCACGCTCGGGTGGTCTTGCAGCCTTTGCTTCACCTTCGTCTGCCATCCAGGCTTCTTGGTGTCGCTCATCAGAACTACAATTCCAGAAGGGTCAAGGTTGGCAATACTGAGGATTGCGTCGTCGAAGGAGGGGTGGAGTTTCATTATGCTCTGTGTGTGTGTAGGGTGTTAGGATGTTGGAGGGAGCTTAAATGGGTTGCTTGTGCTATGCTTGTGCTTTTACTCGTACTGTATTTTTGGCTCACCTGGAAGCAGAGGTAGATTCTGGTTTCTTCTGTCACACCTGACAACCCAAGTTTTGTCAACGTGGCTACTCTATCCTCCGGGGACTCTCGGATATCCATGCTGAACTTCGTCGTTATGCCTTCGAATGTGACCAGCTGCTCGCCATAAGTCTCCTGGAAGGAACCGAAGTTTTCGCCGGACATTGAGTAGTCAATGGATGTCAAGTTGAACGACACGGGGTGGCCCCAGAAGGAAATTTGGGTCTTCGCGAGGCGAGAATACGCGAGGTAGCTTGTTTTGGCGTCCATGCCGAGGTCGGCGAAGACCAGGACGTCTAAGGCGGTGGGTGAGGTGGAGGTGGAGGGTGGGCGAGGAGAGGGTTAGTTAAGAATAACGGGGAGGGGGGGGGCGTGAGGACGTCAGGACGTCAACCTCACCTAAATTTAGCGCTGCAATCTCCTTCTGGCATTCGTCAATATCTGCAGAAAGGAATACAACATTGTCGGCGCGGGCTTGCAGATCTGAGTCGTCGAAGGATCTTTCGTCACTTATTACAGTTAAGTGAATAGTCTTAGGACTGAGCGAGGAGAAGACGCCTCGCACCAATCGTCCTACAGAGTGGAACCTCAGGTTGTTGCTGCGAGCGCGCGAGCGTAGCGGTGAGCATAGTGGCAATCATAGCAAATCCAATGAGAAATTGATTGAAACTGGCAAGTCAGAATTGGTGGGATTAATGTCCTCGCGTTTGCTCACCTTATCAGCCCGACACGCCGAGGTGGCGTGTTCACGGCTGAAGCGGGCGGGGAAGTGTCAATTGTAAAATCCAACAAGCCCTCCGCTGTGAAGCTGCGATGGAGCTCGTTCATTTTGGCGTAGAAGGCGACGTCTGAAGATAATTTCAGGCCCTGGTACACCGCCAAGAACGCGTGTCGAATGCCAATGTCGATGTGAGGCTCCGAGGTTCGCATTTTGTGGTTGGCATTCTGGGCTATCCACAGATTCATCAGTTCCATCAACTCGACCCTTCGCTTCTCGGCCTCCTCGAGCGAGAGAAGAGTCGTTGGCGAATAGCTGTTGAGGCACTGCTGGAGGCAGAAAAAGCGCTCCTGCTCCAGCAGCCATTTCTTCGTTACAAACTCGTCACATTTTGCAACCTTGGCGGTGTGAACCTGTGCCAGTGACTCGAGACCGATCGTGGATAGCTCAAGAGCCAGCGCCATGTGCAGGTCGTTCCAGCGCTCAAAGTGTTTGAGACGGTTGATTGTGGTTTGGAGGAGGGAGACAATTGAGGAGGAGTAGGAAGGGGTCTTCGGAGGCATGGCGAGGAGGAGGGCCGAGGCACCATCGAAGTCGTAGTCAGCGCCAGGGTCAATAGATCGAACGTGCTCACCGAGGAGGGCGGACGTTATAGTAGTGGCGGTGGTGAGTGTAGCCTGTGTAATGAGATAATGATGATGACTTTGATGAGCTGTACTTTTGAGGAGGTAGGCCTTAGCTTCATCGAAATTGAACTGTTGAAAGGCAAGCGAGGCGAGGGCAGGGTAGTTGTACGATTCTTCGAAGGCGTCAAGGAGGCATTGATGAGGAGGAGGGGTGGAGGTGGGGGAAGGATTGTGGTTGTGATTGCCTGCAGTCTGGTATAGTATGAAGGAGTACTGCTTTTGTGTGAGGCTGTAGGGGGTGGGGGAGTGTTGACGGCACTGTGTGGGGGGGGTCGGGTTTAGCATTGTGCGTGGTGTAGTGTGGTGTGCGTTGTACGTGGGATCGGTCAATCTCACCAGGTGTTCTGCGGACTCCCACTCCATGACTTCAAAATCAAAAGCAGGGGTTGCAGGCGGGGTCATGTCAACCTTGGGTACTGGGTCAGAGGTGTACCTTACTTCATTCTCAGAGTCGAGTACCTGCAAGCGCGTCGCTTTCGCACCATTTTCCATTGCGGTCCTAGGTCTGATTGTTATTTCCCCAGATTCATGGGTGCAAACTTGTATTTTGGAAGGTTTGCTTCGTTTACCAGCTTTAACTTTACACGCATAAACCCCCTTGTACTCAGGCGAGGTAACTTTCAGGGCGTACAGTTTGTTTGTTTGAGGGGAAAGAGAGCTGGCGTGTACGGCTTGGGCGATTGCGGCGATAGCGAAGGCGGTGTAAAGAATTTGAGACATGACAGTTTGAGAGGGGCTTGCAGGGGAATTAGTGTTGGTGGATTTTTGTGGTACAAAGCTGAGCTTCGTAGGTGATAAGTTGTCGGTATTTGTGTTAGGGTACGAAAATGCCAAGGAGCAACGGTAATCGCCTCAAAATTGTTCGAAGCGGCACAATTTGAGAAATCAAAAATTTTGATTTTCAAGGGATTTTATATCTCACGTCAAATGGATTTTAGTGGTCGATTATGGTCATATTCTTCACTCAAAGGCCTTCAATATCTCAAAAATTTAGTAAAAATTTCAATAAAAGGCCTTCTTTTGTGATTTTTGAAAAAATTCTTTTTTCTTAAATTTGATCATATTCTTCATTTTGAGATCTCTAAGAGGAAGAATTTGCCACTTAAAAGGACAAAAAAATGATTTGAATTTTTCTCAAAAAAAGATTTCTCTAAACATAATTTGATATCTATAATTATCAAATTATTCATCTGAGAGGTTTTAAAGCGAATAATATGACAAAAACGTGTCAATAAAACGTTTGAAACATCGCCAAATCGATTTTTGTGTGATGTTCACAGACGTGAGAAAGGTTAGGCTCTTCACACATTACAAATTAAGCCAGTTTTTAATGATGTCTCGCTCCTTCGCCCTCATGGCTTTGACGCCTTCGCTGTCCAGCTCATCACTGAAACGCAGATCCTATCAGAGCGACGAGTTAGTGTCAGTTAAGACTTAACTACTTTGTTCTTCATTGTTCTCACCTGGTGGTGCGCTCCTCCCTCCGCGAAGAGCCTGTAGAGTTCGTTCTTTTCGTTCGCGACCACGTCCTGGGTGCCCACGTGCCACGGGTCCTTTTCGTTCTCCGCCAAGATCGTGTTCGTCAGGTACTTTGAGTAGTCCTCACTAGTTCCAAATGAGAGTGGCATCCACTCTGGCCTCGTCGTGACTCCAAACATTGCTTTGCACCGATCTATCACCTTCTGACTTTCTTTCCCGTCGTCCGGCGGATAGAACCCGAACCCGTCGCTCGTAATGGGCTCTAAGATCAGCTCCGTGCAAGCTTGATAATTCCACGACGTCATCCCCAGCAGATCTGAGCTTCCCACCATTCTCCCACCACCCCCTCCCTCGCTAACCAGCTCAGCATCGAGGTCCCAGCAAGCCAAATCCCCAGTGTAGTTAACATAAAGATCAACCAAGTTACGAAGCTGAACAATTGGCGGTTCAACAACATCGCCCCCCCCGATGAGCAAACCACAACCAACCTCAACTGGGTTCGCAGGCAATGGTGCTATGAAGTTGAGCTCGTAGGGATAATCTATCATAGCCAAAGAAGAAACTGCGCCTCTCACATAGAACAGAAACGCCTCGACAGTGGCCGATTCAGAGCTGCAAATATTCAAATGACTCAAGTCGTCCTCACTATACTTGGTTCTCAGCAAGGTGTCCAAAGTAGCCCCACAACCTTCTTGAGAGATTTCGTACGTGTGTAGAAACGCGTCGTAGAAATCGTTCTGGATGCCCGTCTCGGGATAAAAATCGATGGGGGCCCCAGAAGCAAGCGCACCAACCGTCAAATGCGGGTACTTCCACCTGTGCCACGCCGCTAGCATGCCGCCATAGCTCCCGCCGAAGATAACAACGTCACAGTCTTCGCATCCAAGCAGATTAGGCACCCCTTCCGCAATGAACAGCGAGTAGTCCGCTAACGTTTGCTCAATTGACAAATACCGTAGCCCCTCGTTCGTAAAAGAACCGTCCTCCCCAAACGGCAGAGATTCACCATAGTATCGATGCTGAAGAATGACGTTAGAAAAGGAAAAAAGGCTTGCTTAACATTGCTCCTCACATGCTCCTCACAAACTCTCACCTCGATGAACAAGACGCTTGCTGACAACTCGCTCGCCAGCTCAAACAAGAAACCAGACGCATTGTAGAAGGATTCTATTTGCCCCTCATTTCCTAGATACAATAACACAATACTCCGCCCCTTCCTTTCCTCAGCGAAACCATCAAAACCTAAGTACCTGAGGTCAAAGGAGTCCACACTGTCGTATTCGAAGTTATCCACTGGCACTGTGAATTTCCCACTAATATCAGGAGGATAGACGCTCCATGTATCAGGCTGCGACGAATGCACCCCCCCTCCCAAAAACAACAACAGTAAAAACCACAGCAACATTCTTTCAAGCTTCCAGGCAAAAAGCAAAAATTCAGTACCCTACAAAAAAGGCAAAATTTCAAACGTCACGTTTGAGCGAGCTTTAATTTTCAGGTTTTTTGTAGGGTACTGGAAAAAAGCAGAAAATCAAAAACAATCATTCATATGCGTTGCCTCCTCACCACGCTCCTTTTTTTCACCTGCGCTCTTGCAGACCCCCAATCCGCCCTCGACAATGCCATATAATTTGACGAGAAAGTACGGGAATCGTTCCTTGATCTTAGAAATGAAAAGGATGCCGTGAACATTGTGGGCAACGTTTCTCTAGTTGTAAAAAAGTATTGCAGCCTGAGAAGGTACCAGCGGGCGCTGGGCCACCTCGCAGTGGTGAAAGACGCATTACCCCCCCCCTACTACGCTTACAAGATCGCTATTTTAGAATCAAAGGTCTTGAGTTGTTATGCTGATTACAATGAAGCAGTCTTCATAATGCATACTGCAAGAGACAATCTGTTGAAATACCTTGGCAATTTACCCCGGACCGAGCGCCGAGTGTACTTCGACGTGTGGGAGGGCATATACGGATTCACATCGCAGCTGATTACGTGGTACGCAAATACCGGTGGGCTCGAGTCGGTCGATAGGCTGTCTCACTGGATGGTCGAGAACGGGCTGTACAGGACAAAGTTTCAGCTGCCTATCACCTACATACCAGAGCTCCCGATGAATCCTTGGCCGAAGGACGCTCCATTTGACGAGGTGCAGGGCATCGTGGCGAATGGACTGAAAATATTGAGGGAGGACTGGGCGACGGAGACTGTGCAGGAGGTAAGAGTATGCGAGGAGGCGTGTGTACTGGATATCGACATATATAGCCAGTACTTCCGTACGTAAAGTCGCTGCTGCTGACTCCCTCGCTGTTTCTAACGTCACAAACTCCCCTTCCGTTGCGACTCGCTTCGCCCGTCACAGGAACTAGAATATTCATATGATCCTGGTTGCCTTCTGGGAATAATGCCCAACGTAGACTTGTCCCTTCAATACCTTAAAAAGGTAGACGTAGCAGTTGGAGAAGAAGTATGCACCCCTCTTCCTGGAGAAAGAACAACCGAAATAGACCCAGAAGGCAACGAATTTGTGGTAAGTAGTTGCGTCAATTCCGTCCGCTATCAGAATTACATAACTCTAACTTTTGCCCAAACAGGTGGAATCAGAACCTATCGAAATCACACCAATTTGCAAATTATTTAACGACATAAACACCCTACATAAATTAAAGGAAATATCTTACAATACGATTTCTCCGTTGGGAAAGACCCTCGGGCACTTTGGCGAGAGCAACGCATACCTGAACATCATCGCCAACCTAGACCCCTCGCAAAAACCCTGTCTGAAGCTGACCGTGAGCAGGGTGGAGAGACTAGTAGAGGGCGACGAGATAGTACTTTTTGACGATAGTTTTTGGACCATTCTCGAGAATGTCTGCAATTCTCCTGTCTCCTTCGTCAGGGTCGACGTTCAAAATCCACAACTCAAAATTTTAGACTAAAGATCGCATTTAGATTTTAAAATTCTTAGCCACGTACTTTTAATTATTCATTTACGTCATCTTGGAGAAATCCGTGAAGGCGGGTGGCGGGCCGCTTGCTGGAGGGGCAGAAAATCCTGCTGGAGGAGCCCCGCCTGCTCCTGCACTGGCTGGGCTTTCACTAACGAATCCCATCGCCGCCATAGGGTCAGCATAGCGCGATCTAATGCTGGAGGCGGGTGCCATCCTACCAGACGCATTTCTCGGAGGAGGCGCCATCATCGCCGCGAGAGGGTCAATCGCCCCTCCTCCTCCTCCTCCTCCGCCTCCTCCTCCGCCTCCTCCTTCGCCTCCTCCTCCGCCTCCTCCTCCTCCTCCACCCATTGGCGGAGGTCCTCCACCCCCACCCCCAACCCCACCTCCACCCATAACAGCAGGTCCTCCGAGATCTGCCATCGTCGGAGGAGGGGGAGGAGGGGCAGCCGCAGACACAGGATCCTCGCCGGGAAACACCCACGTTTTCAATTTATCGTCGTAATAGGCTTCCATTTCTTCGCCTGCATCACAAACGTGAGCGTCCGGGTTCATCTTTTTTGCGATCCATCCGCCAAACCACGACGTCTTCAGGTCGTCGCCGCCACTTTTAGCCTTGGACGTGCTGCTGGGCGGTGACTTCTTGGGGCCGAGCCGGGGGCTTGAGCTGTTGGGGACGGAATTGCTGCCTCCTGCGGATTTGTAGTTTTGGTCCTGGAGCATTTGTTGTTGCTGCTGCTGCTGCATCTGCTGCTGTTGCTGCATCATTTGCTGCTGCTGCTGCTGCTGCATAGAAGTAATGTCGCCGTGAACCGCAGACCCTTGACCCTGAATTTCTCCACCGAATTCGCTGGCGAAATCGGGAGCCGGGGGTTGTTCGAATTGCGACGGAGGCGGTTGCTGAAACTGCTGTTGCTGCTGCTGTTGCATGCCTTGGACCTCATGAACGGCAGACCCTTGGCCTTGGATTTCTCCACCAAATTCACTGGCGAAATCGGGAACCGCTGGTTCTTCGAACTGTTGCTGTTGCATTTGCTGTTGTTGCATTTGCTGCATTTGCTGCTGCTGCATCATTGGATCAGGCGCAGCCTGGATTTCGTGGACAGCGGAGCCTTGGCCTTGCACCTCGCCACCGAACTCACTGGCGAAGTCGATTTTGGGCTGCTGATCCGGCTGGAATTCCTGCTGTTGGACCACGTTGGGGTCGGCCATGGGAGCTGCGTTGCTCATGTTTTGGACTTCACCGTAGCCGCCAATGATAGGAGCATTCGCGTAAAGACCGCCAGGTCCATTCCTTCCGTCATCACCCGACGCCGCAGAAACGATGCTCGACGTGATAGTCGAGATGGAGAATTTCTTGGCCACCGATCCCAAGCTCCCGAACAGGCTCGATTTCCTCTCGGTCTTCTCCCCCCCACGCGTCAACGACTGAGTCACCCTGTCCTCGAAAATGTCCAAGGCGCCAAGGAAAGCGGGCGAGTATTTGGTGCTTCCCCGGCCGCCCTCGATAAGCCTCTTAATGCTCTTGACGTACCTGAGAGCGAGGTCGACCTCACCCTCGTCGGCGGCCACCCTGGCGAAGCCAAGTTTGAAAGCCTGCAGGCTGGGAATGCAGGCGTTCTTGTTCCCCCGCCTTTTCGCCCATTCAAAGGCTTCAGTCAGATGAAATGCGGCGACGTTCTGGGAATTCTTCAACTCCACGCCACCCTCCTGGCGGTGATCGATTCCTAGAAGGACAAGCCTCGCGTTTTGCGAAGGCGGCTCCACATTCGCTCCGGCGACCATGTGACAGAAATGGCCCGGGATTATCTGACCGCGGGACAGGAGCCTGTCTCCCAGGTCCCTGACGACCGAATCCCACCCTCCCGTTCTATTCGTCACGACAGCAGCTAGGTTCGGCATCCAGTCGGTGATCAGCATTTCGCTCCCACTTTGAGACACCATATGGCCCTGCCCGCTGAAGACCATTCCGACGGTGTTCAAGACGCTCCCGGGAACAGCGATGGAAGCCATGTATTCTCTCACAACTTCCTGGTATTTGTCCCTGCCGCAAATGCTGGCGATGAGCAATGCGAGAGGGTATTGCTTCGCCCCGAGCGCCGCACTCAAGGCGTGGTCACGCTGACCTTTCAGCAAGTGCCCCTGCACAACGTTCATGGTCTCAGCGACGACGGTGGCATCGGGCGGTGGCGGCGCCTGTGCCGAGGGCGGGGACATGCAGCTCAAGGGGTGGCTCAAGAGGTAGTTGCAGATGGCAGCTTCAGGTGAAGCTGGATCGGCAACCCCCGCATCGGAACGCAGCCTCCCGTGAGACTGGGACGCGAATTGTATGAGGTTCCAGAGCATGGCCGAGGGGCTCGACTGGTCGCCAGCCTCCCCCCCGATTACCTCGTTGACCTCGTTGTCCCTGGACTCGACCAAAGGGAAAGTTTTGCTCGCTTGGGCGAGTCGGAACTCTCGAGGGACCACGTCCTTGACCTTGTAGACAGCTACCATCTTCGAAGGAGCGTAAGGCCTATTGAAATGGCAAACTAGCTTCCCGCCGAAGCCGAAGGACGCAATAGCGTGACCGGGTCGGCCGGGGGGCTTTCCTGAATTTCTAGCGGCCTGCGCCTGTATCTGGGCAGCATTTGATGTGTAGCTCGAGACGGAGGAGGTGGAGATGGTCATCTTTGGCTTCGGCTTCGACTTCGGCTTTGGTGCGGGGGATGGAGCTGGTATAGGCGCGGCGGCGGTGTACTGGTGGGATGGCATGTGGGCGGGTTCAGAAGAGGACGACTGGTACTTCGGAATGGGGACATTTTGCTGCTGCTGCTGCTGGGGTGCGCCCCACTGAGAAGGGTCCGCGACAGTAATGGGCGCCTGCTGCTGCTGACCCGCCGGGGCTTGTTCGACGTAGCGAACTTTGCCATTCCGCGTCGGCAGAGCGACACCAGACGAGGACACGGGGGCGGCCTTCTGCTGCTGTCTTTGCTGGGGAGGGGTGGCGGCGCCCCTTCCCGGCGTGTACTGGTCGTAGCCCCTCGAGGACGAGCTTGGTGTGCTCGCCGGGGCTTCCTTTTTCTGGGTATTCCAAGCTGAAGGATCAGCGACGGTCACTGGAGCTGCCTGCTGCGAGGAAGGCGCAGCTTGGACGTATCTAAATCCTCCGTTCCTCGTGGGCACAGCAATCATGCCGGGGGGCGGGTTCGGGGTGGCTGGAGCCGCTGCAGGAGCAGGGGCAGGAGCAGGCGCGGGCGCGGGTGCGTGTGCGGGCGCTAGAGTGGGAGAAGGAGTTGCGTGGGCAGGAACGGAGGTGGGCGCAAGAGTGGGGGACGGTGTTTGAGGCTGAGACGAGCCTTGTGTAGGGGCTGCGGAAAATGGGTCGGTACCAGGAGGAGCAGCTCCAAATAAATCGTCCGCTCCAGAACCTCCTCCCCCGAAAAGCGCATCAACAGAACCCGAGTCTGTACCGGCTACTGAGGTTTGCGCCAGCGACGCCGGAGCTGTCGTCGTCCGTTCAACCACCCTCGGAACTGCCGGAGTTGGAACTGGCGTTGGAGGCGAGCCGTTAGGGACAGACGGCGCAGCACCAAATCCTCCGTTGTCTCCTCCGCCTCCAAAGAGAGCGTCGGCACCTCCGTTTTCTACAGGCACCGAGACAGGAGTGGGAACTGGCACTGGCACTGGCACAGGTTCAGGTGCAGCTGCCACAGGAGGGCCACCGAAACCTCCATCGTCTCCTCCTCCTCCAAAGAGAGCGTCGGCGCCTCCGTTTTCTACAGGCACCGTGACAGGAGTTGGAACTGGCACTGGCACTGGCACTGGCACTGGCACAGGTTCAGGTGCAGCTGCCACAGGAGGGCCACCGAAACCTCCATCGTCTCCTCCTCCTCCTCCTCCAAAGAAAGCGTCGGCACCTCCATTCTCCACAGGAACTGAGACGGGAGTGGGCATTGGTGCAGGCACAGGCACAGGAGGACCACCGAACCCCCCGTCATCGCCTCCACCTCCAAAGAGGGCGTCAGCACCCCCATTCTCCACAGACATCATGACAGGCGCAGGAACCGAAGCAGGAACAGACTCAGACACATTCATGGGAGGGCCGCCGAATCCTCCGTCGTCTCCTCCGCTACCGAATAGATCCGCAGCGCCTTCGTCACTAACTTCCACCTTGATAACTGGTGGATTATTGGGAATCGTTGAGGTTGCTGTCGCCACAGGAGACGTGGATACTGGAGGCCCGCCAAAGAGGCTCGCCGCCCCTTCGTCAGAAACCGCAGGCTTGAGCGTGGGCACAGCATTACTCGGAGACGTTGGCGGGCGCGAAGGCGACTTCTTCTTGGAGAACGGCGAAGTATCAGCTCCGCCGCCGAACAAATCGGCCGCGGAGCTGAGCTCACCGCCAGATTCACTTTGGACTTCTTTCTTGACCGGAGTTACGGCCAGGGTATCCATCGCCGTCTTCGGCGGCCGCGTAATCAACGGAGACGAGGGGGGATACGTTGTAATGGGAGGGGGTGGCATGAAAGTGCCGGTCGAATTTGACATAAGCGGAGGCCCCGTCGCAGCATTTTTAGTTTCAGTTGATTTCTTCGACTCAGTGGGTATGGGAGGCCCCGGCATTTTGGAAAATGGATCGCCTTCAGACCCCGCGGGCGGTGCTCCGAATAGAGCGGAGGCGTCTGACATTGGTGGAACTTTTGGCAGAGCTTTGAAATAAATGAGACTGCTCCAAAGCTCTGTGGAAAAGGTCCTGGCCAGGCCTGAATTTCGCATATCAAGCGGCGGCTGCTGTATCTGCTCCGCTCTTATACTAAACAACCACAGGTGCTGTATCGCTTTCCACCTAGCGATCCTCACCCTACATTTCAACCAAGAGGCACCCCAACATCCCGGTAAAGGTCCTCCGCGAGCTGCTCGTCCGACATGGCGTCCCTCCGCCCGATCGACCACCTCCCTCCCCCCCCCGCTGCAAACTCCCATGTGCCACTAAATATTCTCATCCCCATGGGCGGCCTAGGCACTCGCTTCTCGAAGGTCGGCTACTCCACCCCAAAGCCGCTTATCAAGATCGCTGGGCGACCGATGCTCTTCTGGCTTCTCGACAATTTGGTCCTCCAAGACGGCGACGTGGTCTTCATGGCAATTGACAGGAAGGTCGCCGAGGACTTCAACTTCGCCGGACTTCTGAGAGATACTTATGGTAACGACCTGGACTTCCGTGTGATCCTGTTGGACTTTGAGACCCGAGGGGCGGCGGAGACGCTGTACTCGATGTTGCAAGAGATGTCGGCCGCCGAGCTTGAAAATCGGACAATATCACTCGACAGTGACACTGTTTACTTCAGCGACGTGCTGACGGATTTCCGCAACTTGCCGCCCTTGACTGGGGCTTCGTTTTACTTCAAGGATCTCCGCGCTGACGCCGCTTCG
Organism: Triparma strigata; assembly: GCA_030267945.1. Taxonomy (NCBI): domain Eukaryota; class Bolidophyceae; order Parmales; family Triparmaceae; genus Triparma; species Triparma strigata. The sequence goes on from BRXY01000214.1 coordinate 46,847, forward strand.
AACCCGATATTCAGCTACATAAAGCTGACGGAGCCGACGAAGCGCATAGTAGAAATCAAGGAGAAGGTCATGATCAGCGACAACGCAAACACAGGCGCCTACGCCTTCGCATCTGCGGCGCTCTTGCGGAGCGAGGTGGAGGGGTGCATCGACGGAGCCGTCGGGGCGAAGGGAGAATACTACACTTCGGCTATCATAGACACCATGCTGAAGAGAACAGACCCCCCCCTCCCGTTCGTCGGAGTCCACGTCAGCGACTTCGTCTGCGTTGGCACCCCGAAGCAGCTGGACGATTTTTTGGATGAGCTCCGAGAGGGAAAGAGAGCCAGGACAAAGCGAGGAGGCAAGATGATGACATTCAGCTTCAATTTCGACGAAGTGGACGGATTGCCGTTGCTCACCGACGAGTTGAGGGAGGTCAGAATGATGAAGGACTTGAAGGCCGTCGGATACCGAATAGAAATAGATACGAGGAGGCGCGACAAAGTTAATGATGACACGATGAAAGAGTCTGGCATTCCCTTCGACTCGTTTGGCGACGAGTCGGCACGCAAGGATAAGATACGCGTGGTGCACAAACGGCAAGGTGTGAACGATATAGAGAGGGAGGTAGGGTGGAAGTTGAGACGGACGTGGGAAGGAAGGGAGGCGATTGTGGAGAGGGCGACTGTGACGAGTCTTAAGAGGGGAGAGGGTGAGTTGCCCCGTGGCTTCAACAAGCCGCGACGATTCAATATGTTGAGGATAGACGAGTGGAACGGAACAGAGGTGGTGGTCAAGACTGGCCCCAAGGAGATCATCAGCGGCGAGCACTTCTGGTACAGCACCCTCCCAGAGCGATTAAAATGCTTCACACCCTTTTACTTTCAGGACGCAAAGCCCTTGCAACGGTGCGAAGACAATCAGGACGTTGTTATCTTGAGCAAAATGAACGGCGTCACGTTTAGCGGTTTACTGCGAAACAAGTGCGTTACCAAGAAGCGCTTGAAATCCCTGCTAATTGTGTTGGACAAGATCCACGCTTCGCCAGAGAAAGAAGAAGGGGCGGATGACGCACAGAAGGTTTGCTGGAATTATGTTGTAAAACTGCAAAACAGGTACCGCGAGAACCGAGAGCTGTACCGCGATCTTTCTGCAACTTCTGGCGCTACCATGTCATCACTCGAGAAGGAGCTGGACAATTACCAGGAGTCCAAGAGCTACTCCTATGCTTCAAGGATACACGGGGACCCGGTGTTCACTAATGTCATATTGAATCACCAGGGCGCAATTACGTTGGTGGACCCGCGCGGAAAGGTCGGACCAGCCGACGATGTGAGCGGGGACAAGTGGTACGACTACAGCAAGGTTCTCCAGAGCTTATACGGCTACGATTTCTTCATCGGCGGGGTGGAGAAGGGTGATGTTCCCGAAGCGTACCTCTCTTCTCTTCGCGATTGTTTCTGGGACTTCGTGAAGGAGAAGATTGGCGCAGGTCAGTCGACGGCCGAGGTTACGAGGATGCTGAAGCTGCTCACGGCGGCTCACTATTTTTCCATTGTGCCGCTCCACGATGATCCCAAGCACCAGTCCGCATTCTTGGCAATGGCGGAGCTCTTAATAAAAATGATTTAAATACATGAATTGAATGTTGAATGAAGCAAGACGATTTCGTTGATAAAACTTTGAAAACAATTTTTCTGTTGTGTATATACTATACTATACTATACAGTCGCATGTCGGTTGAGGACCGCAGGCAGGACGGCTGCGGGCTGGATTGCGGGCGCTTTGGAGTGCGGCATGTTGACCGTCGTGCTGTTGATCGAATAAATTTCCTTCGTAGGAACTGCCACCATACTGCCCCTCCCCACCATATTGACAACTGTGTCGATCTGCTCCAACCTCTTCTCAACCACCTCCGGGTCGAGCGATGCCATCATGTTCGGGTTCATACCACTACTCCTCACCACAAACGGTTGAGTTGGTATGGTCATGTCCATTTGTTGATTCGCCTGCTGGTACATTTGGGTATAATGTGCCGCCGCGCTAGGAGGTGTCAGACCTCCAGTGGGGCTTCTCCCGCCGAAAGGACTGTTTCGACTTGAACCGTCGCCCCTCGGGCTGTGGGTTCCTTTGGTCTTCGTCCTCTTCATAAGCTTTATCAGCTCCGGCCTGTCCCTCAAGAACAAATCGTGCTGGTAAGACCCGACATCTATGCCCTTGAGAGATCTCTGGAAGTTGTACAGATTCAGCTGCCTGAAGAACGAGGTGATATTATTGTGTCTGAAGTAAAGAGGCAGAACCTCGTTGATGAATCGATCCCGGTTCCTCACAGCGAACGAAGTGCCGATCGCATTCCACGAAATCACAGACGGATCTTCGAGCCTCAGAATTTCGTGGACCTGCAGGAATAGGAATTGAATGGGGATAGCAAAGGGAATTTTGTGTTAAGGCAATGTCGACGTATTACTTGAGATTCAACTCTTCCTCACCTTGGCAGGAAAGGTCGTCTTGTCCAGCCCCTTGCTAGGTGGCGCCCATACTTTGAGGTCTCTGTGCTTCGGTCCCGGCTTGGTAGCAGAACTTACACTGCCCAAGGACAAAGCCCGCCCACCACTTGGCGGTGTCAGGCTCCCTCCTGAATTTCTTCGTGGGCTTCTTGATTTGCTTCTACCAGAACGCGACCCTGCGCTTTGGTTACTACCCGTCGAGGTCTGCCGTGACATCCCTGGCGGCCGAGGAGAGGCAGACCGCGACCTTCCCCGGTTGCCATTCGCGTGCGAAACCCCGCTTTGAACATGAAGACCGTAATGACTATTGTACCCAGATGTTGTTGGAGAAGATTGTTGAAGTCCATCGGAATAACCAGGGTCGTATCCACCACGGCCCCCGATCTCCCCATCGTAGTGATCGGCCACGCTCTCATTCTGCATCGTCAGCGCGGCCTCCGTTAACCCCAGCAGAGGTGACATTTTGAGCTCCGAGTTCCTAGGGCGGACAGAAGGTCCATTTTTTGGGATCGCAATGGAGGGGATCGGCTTCGTTATGTCCAGTGGCCGGGGGGAGGAGGTATTGGGATCATGGAAAATAAACGAATTGGGCATCGCTTTCGAGCGGCCCAAGGTGCTCACTTTTGGAACTTTCGTGTGGCAAAGAATTCTTTGGCTTTCGAAAGCCAAAGAATTAGGGTTCCCAGCAACACAGCAACAATAAGTTTATAATGTCGTATACCCCACCGACTTCCCATGCCCCCCCCCCTCAGGCCTGGGAGTTGCCCTTCTCGAGGGAAGACCCGAATATGTCCGTTTCTCTCCCAGGCGTTGTTGACACAATAAAGCTCCTCCCTCTAGCCAGGCGTGTTGGTGAGTTCGTACGATACCCTACAATGAAATATATCGAGCTGACTCCCCCTCCTGAATCTTGCGCAGGATCTTACGTGTACAAGGAGCATAGGGCGGGACGGACGCCGATTTTTGACCTCAACGGGATCACCCTGTCCCCTCCCTTGCCGAGGTCGAATGCGGGAGTTCCCCTCGGCGGCATTGGAGGGGGGGCCATAGGAAGGGGTTTCAGAGGCGAGTTTAGAAGGTGGAGCATAACCCCGGGGCGGTACAGGCACAGCGTGATAGCCGGGAATACCTTCAGTGTCAGAGTCGGGGGTAAGGCAGTGGTTTTGTCAATGGAGGTGAGGATACTGAAATTTTCATTTCTTATCACATTTCGTCACTTCGTCGCTGAATATTACATTGCGTTTCTAATACGAAATACATTTCGTAACGTACCCCATCGCAGGCCGCCAACGATATTCCCAGGTCGATGAAAACCTGGACCTGGGGCTCATCGCCTGACATCGATCTTGCCGCCAGGTCCACCTATCACGCCCTCTTTCCTCGCTCTTGGACAGTCTATTCGGACCCTACGAACTCCAACTCTAGGATCGAAATCACGTCTAAGCAGGTCAGTCCTTTCATACCGGACAACTACACCGACAGCTCCCTGCCAACTGCCGTCTTTGAGTTCACCATAGTCAATAGCGGAGATAAAGACGAGGACGTGAGCTTGATGTTCACGTTCGAGAACAATGATGGCGGCGATGAGAAGGACGAGGCGGAGCATCTTAGAAACAACAGCTCCACTGCGCCCAGGAGGCATGCCAGCACATTTGACGCGTCTGGAGGGAATGGTTCTGTTGTCGAAAGCGCAGGGATCAGCATGAGGCATACGAGGAGAAGGAAGATTGCGTTTGAGAAGGGCGAGGATGAGAGGATGTCGACGCCAGTTAAGGAGCCATTTTGCAGCTGTACTGGCCCGTTGAAGCCGCCCGCTACGTATGAGGAGAAGACGACGTTTGCCATGGCAGTGCCCGGCCAGGAGGACGGTGTTGACGTGTCCGCATCGGTTGGGTTTGACCCTACCAATGCCGTGGCGTGTGAACAGCTTTGGACGGCATTCGCAAATGACGGAAGGTTGGGCGAACTGAATGGCGACGTCAAGTCCACCGTAGGAGAGCAGGCTTCCGCACTTTGCCAGAAGACGACCGTGAAGGCGAACAGTTCGGTGACCTTGAAGTTTTCGCTCTCCTGGGATTCCCCTCTCGCGATTTTTGGTTGTGGCGACGGCCTGCCCCGCAGGCACAGCATTTTCTTTCCCAACCCCGCTAGCTCGCAGAGTTCAGCCACCGCTCCTGCCCTCGCGACCATCGCTCTCACCAAGTACATGTCGTGGGAGTCCGAAATTGACGCCTGGCAGGGCCCGGTCCTTACCTCGCCAGCAGTGCCCAGTTGGTTTAAGAACCAGCTCTTCAACGAGCTTTACTACTTGACCGACGGTGGCTGTGTCTGGGTCGATAGCACCCAGGCGAGGAAGAACGACAGAGGGGCGGGAGAAGGCGACGCAGTGAAGATGGACCGCAACAGCGGGAGCGTCGGAGACGTAGATATTTTGGCTGTATGCGTTGCCGCCATGGCCAAGATGGAGGAGATCAACAAGGCGTCTCAGACGGCGCAGGGCGACTCTGCGGTGATCGGCGAGTTCCTTTATCTAGAGGGCCACGAGTACATTATGTACAACACCAGCGATGTTCACTTCTACGCCTCCTTCGCCTTGGCGAAGCTTTTCCCCCAGATCCAGCTCAGCGTGCTTAGGGACTTTGGGCTGAGCGTTTTTCAGGAGGACATTGAGGAGCGAAAGCTCTTGGGCGAGGGGGAACGAGCGCTGAGGAAGGTCAACGGGGCGCTTGTGCACGATTTGGGATCGCCCTCGGAGTACCCCATCTTGAAAGTCAACGCTTATAACTTTCAGGACGTCAGCAGGTGGAAGGACCTACCGTCCAAGTTCGTCCTCATGATCGTGCGCGAGGTGAAGGACGAAAGCGTCGATAAGACTGCTTTTTTGAAGGCGGTTTGGCCGGCGATGCAGAGCTGCATGGATCGAGCGGCTACGCTCTGGGACTCCGACAACACCGGCATGATTAAAAATGAGGGCTTTCCTGACCAGACTTACGACGTCTGGATTGCCGACGGCGTCAGCGCCTACACTGGCGGGCTCTGGGTGGCGGCTCTGTTCGGGATGAGCAAGATTGCTGCGAGGATGGAAGACATGGAGAGGAGCCTGTCGTACTTGGACAAGGCCAAGAGGGCCAAGGCGATCTACAACGAGACGCTCTGGAACGGAGAGTACTACAACTACAGCGAGAAGGGGCGGTACAACTCCGGGAGCATCATGGCCGACCAGTTGTGCGGCCAGTGGTGGACCAGGATCTGCGGGTTGGAAAACGTTTGCGACGAGGACGTGAAAGCCAAGAGTAGTCTGAGGAAGATTCACGAGTACAACGTTGTGAGATGGAAGGAGCTGTGCGGAGGAGTGTTGAACGGCGCTGTCAACGGCATGAAGCCCGACGGAACGGTTGATTCGAGCTGCCTCCAGAGCATGGAGGTCTGGACCGGCACGACGTACGGGCTGGCGAGTGAGTTCCTGTGCGAGGCCAGCGCAATCAAAGGGGATAGCGAAGAGGAGAAGAAGGAGCGCGCGTGGCTATGGAACGCCGGATTCGAAACAGCCAGGGGGGTGAAGGAGGCAGGGTGGGAACAGTACGGGTTCGGCTTTGCGACTCCAGAGGCGTGGGACAGGAATGGAGCGTACAGGAGCTTGGGTTACATGCGCCCCTTGAGCATTTGGAGTATGGTCTATGATATGGATTTAAGTGAAGAATGGTTTTGAGTCTAAAGGTTGTTCTTTTTGTGTGTGCTTAGTTCCTTCTCCTAAATCTCCTTCTCCTTTCCCTTCTTTTTTTCCCTCCCCCCCCCTCCCCTCTTCCCCCCCCTGCACCTGGCACTTGACCTCGTAAGGGGCGTGGGTAGAGAGAGCGAAGGACTGACGAGCGCTTTAGATCATTCTGGCCACAGCCAGCTTGACGGTGTCTGGATCGTCGACCATGACCCATTCGAAGTCGTCCGTTAGGGGTTTCCCACAGTTGGCGCAGAACTTGGCGCCAAGTGGATATTGCTCACCGCACGGAACGCATGCTTTTACCTCGAATCTGTTGCCTTGGAGCGGAGGAGCTGATGGAGTCGCTGGGACGCTGCGACGAGAGAAGCGACGAGTAAGAATGAGTAACCATGCGTCGTCAGATCGTCGTTTCGCGCCTCTCTGCTGCTCACCTGATCTCGGCAACAATAGCGGGGGTAACTACGATTGATCTAGAGTGAGGCTTTTCAACGAAGTTGTTTTTCGGAATTCCATGGTCTCTGTTGCTGCCCTCGCCGTTGAAATCGAACCAGACTTGGTTCCTTAAGCTGTGGGCGGGAACAGGGCCACTAGCAGTGTAGGCACAGCAGCGCTTTTTGTCGTGATCGGTCCAATGCATATGGCCGATCCTCCAGCAGCCCTTGTGGTACCACAAGCGGCACCAGTCCGCTCCTGCACCGACGCCTTCGGTGGGCATGTGGGTGTACACGGCGAAGTCGTCGTTCATCTTGTCGGATACCTTGTAGAGACCGTTGAAACGGCTGTTGTAGCCGGACCAGCCGCTCATGGCGAATTCGACCGCTGAAGGTGAAGGAAGACTCGCGCCGAGGCAGAGCGACGAGTTGCACTTGGGCGATATCGTCCCGTCATCGTTAATCTGGAACCTCCTTCCCTTACAGTCGCCTTCATTCTTGGTGTTGTTCTTCTTGGTGTTGATGCCTTTGACGAGCACAAGATGGTTATTTTCCTCGATCTTCCACATGCTTATGTCGAAGACGTACTCCCCATGGACATCGTTCCAGCAGATGAAATCGCCATCATACCTGACCTGCATAGCTTCATTTGGGTTAGGGTGTCCAATTCCCAAATCTATGTACGACCACTGAGCCCATGCTTCCCTAGGTTGATTCCATTTAGGTCCGACATAAGTCCCGCTCCCCATCAAGTTCAGACTGGTAGTTTGGCCACTCTTCAGACTAGACGTGACGAGGGCTGTTAACCTGACGGCTTGCAAGCTGCTCCTCTGCACCAACCTCAAGGTGCCTTTTTCACAAGTAGGGAAGGAAGCCCTGATCGGAAGACTCGCGCCGAGGCAGAGCGACGAGTTGCACTTGGGCGATATCGTCCCGTCATCGTTAATCTGGAACCTCCTTCCCTTACAGTCGCCTTCATTCTTGGTGTTGTTTTTCTTGCCATTGATGCCTTTGACGAGCACGAGATGGTTCCCTGTTGCATGCATGTGCGGCGTATGTGTGGCGCGTGAGCGACTTGAAAAATTATGGTGGATCGGATCCGGGAATGAAGGGGAGACTGGCACACTCACCTTCCTCGATCTTCCACATGCTTATATCGAAGACGTACTCCCCATGGACACCGTTCCAGCAGATGAATTCGCCGTCGTACGTGCACGATATGGGACGATGGGATTCACCACATCCCAAGTCTATGTACGACCACTGCCCCCATGCATCCCTCGGCTGGCTCCATTTCGGTCCGATGAAGTTGTTGAGGGAGAAGGCAAGTGGTGTGGCTACGCCGGATTTTGATTTGAGAGTTTGAGGGTCAGAGAGCTTAATCACGAGAGGAGAGGAACGGGGAACTAGCTTTATTGTTCCGTCAGGGGTCGGGGAGTACGACATTTTTCTGAGGAGTAAGTTAGAAGTGAATCTTGTAAAAACTGGTATTCTCATTGACAGAACAAAAGCTTCCGAGGGGTTGCTATTGCTGTGACGTACGGGCAGTAACGTACTGAGCAGAAGGAGGAAGATAGGTCATGTGTGTGTCGGATCGTACCTGAAAAATGGATCGCTTGGATTTTGAGATCTCTAAAAGCCAAAGGAGATCAAAAAAGAAAAAGGAAAAGGAAAGAGTTGATTTTTTTTAAAATTATTGCTTTGTTTTTCTCTTAAACCCCCCCCGCTCCAACACTTCAACTTCACCTCTAAAGCTCACTCAGCTGAGGTCCGTTAATAGTCCTGCTAACAGCATCGATCCTAGAGGCGACGCTCAGGTCGACGAACTCGTCTCCAATCTGAACCTGCAAGCCTCCCATGATAGAAGGGTCGACCTCCATGGATAGGACGACCTTGGCGTCTCCGACCTTGCTCTTTAATGCGGCGGTGACCTGGTCGGCGACTGCTGCGGAGAGAGGTGCGGCGGAGGTGATGACGGCGGCGACTTCACCGCGCTTCGCCTTCATGAGCTCGGAGTAGGCGGAGACGACCTTGTCGGTCTCAGAGAGGCGGGCGTTTCCGGCGAGGGCGGACATTAGGTTGACGGTGATATCAGACATTTTGTCGCCGAAGATGGAGTTGATCTGGGCCTCCTTTTCGGCGGGGGCGACGGTGGGGTCTTTGAGGAAGTTGGAGAAGGTGGGGTTTGACTTTGTGGTTGATTCGATGGCCAAGAGCTCGGTCTCGACCTTGTCGAGGCTGAGGGAGGGGAGGGGGGAGGGGAGGGATTGAAGAAAAAAAAAGGGGTTAGATTCTAAGCATTGGATGACGGCGATGACGGTCAAGTGAAGTACGCTACTTCCCCCTGCCCCTCCCCCCCCCTTTCCCTCTTCTCACCTTCCTGCCTTGCTCGCAGCAACATATGTAGCAGTGGCATACCTAGCGTGGATGCCGAAAAGCTTCAATTCCGGCTGGTGGGCGAGGTCGCTTCCGGAGGCGGCGGCAGCAGCCTTAGGGGCGGCGGCCTTCTTGGGAGCAGCCTTCTTGGCGAAGGTGCGGATCTGGGAGGGGAGACGGCTGCGGAGGGAAGAGGCGAACATCTTTACTTGAGGTTCGAGACGGAGGAGGGAGGGATGCGGGGGGAAGCGAGAGTTAGATGGGCGAAGAACAGGCGGGAAGGGGGCCTGGTGGAGTAGGTTAAGGGTTGGGGTTGTGAAAGTCGAGCTATGTTTCACGTTTTGTGTAATTTAAGTGGATATTTCGCACACGGGCCTTCTTGAAAAGTAACGCCACTAACATACAACACAATTCAAAGACACTCCGCCCCATATCAAGTGCCCACAGCGGCAATTGGCTGCATAAATCCACTCTCCACAAGTCGGGGGATGGGATCGAGGGCGAAAACGGACGGACTTGTCTTCACTCTCCTTAACGTCAAAGTCTAAGTTTCAAACTTAAAGACGCACGACGGAGATGTTACAAATTTGAGCGATAAGATACGTCCGGAGTGTGTAGCGCACCTTATAGCGAGTTGCTCTGTTTCGCAATTAATTTGGCTAGTGATCTGCCATGATCTCTCCTGAAATATGGGCACTTGTACTTCGGTAAGAGTGAATGAAACGACAGCAGTTACCGCACTGAATACCCATCTTGATTCGACACAATAAATTAGAATCGATTCGAGACCGAGATGGGCGATATCTCAGTTCTCCTCCAAATTTTCCACTCTGCCCGCTACGAGTACGGATTCATCGAAAGTGGGCCCTTACTTCGATCTGTGTACGTCCACATACTTTTCAGAGCTTCTCGTTTCCCAGATAGAATGCATGCGTTTCTTTCTATTTCGTTTATTTGTACTTTTAGGCGGTCAAATCCAGTTCATCATTAAAAAGCTCGAGGCGAAGGGCAGTTGTTGGAGCTGTTTAAGGTGCCCTTGGCAGATTCCCGCCCCTTCTTTTCTCACACTCATATACCCACCACGACAGGCTCCAGGCGCGGACGAGAGTGGCAAGGCAGGGAAATGGGAACCCGGATCAATCGAGGAAAAGGTGAGAGGATCTGGAGTATCTGTAGAGACTAATTCGTGTCGTTGTTGCGCCACCACCAACTCCTCCAACTAACCTTAACGCAACCACCTCTAACCCCCCCCCCCCCCCCCCCCC